>JASDQU010192007.1:477-20041 GCA_032191745.1 Picea mariana
AGCTTAGTTTTTCTTTCATTTTTCTAGGACTTAGATCATCTAATGGAGCCGCTAAACCCATCAGAGTGGGTTAATCCAAACTGCTTGGGTTATTTAGCAACCCCGGACCGGATCCACTCCTCCAGTTGATGAGCGGTCAATTTCGCCCGTCAATAGAGGTAAAGGTGGTGGAACGAATCCTGGCAGAAGCTGTGGAGTGTTCGATGGGAGATGAGGATAAGGATGGTTGGACATAGGAATAGGTGGAGCTTGAGGGTTTCCTATATTGTGTCCTCCTCTCCATCCTTGAATCCAAGGATGTTGGTACTGAGTAGACCAGTTTTTCCAACCTGGTGAGTTCCACTGTTGTTGTTGATAATAGGGTGGAACTTGAGATTGTAGATCTGGGTATGTGGGTTGATTCCTAGGCTGCCATGGCCTGCTAGGTGCATAAGAAGACTCCCCACGATATCCACTCCTATAGATGGCTAATAAACTGGGAAATGATGGACATTTTTCAGTTGAATGGTCTTTTGTACAGAATCCACAAACTGAAATGTTATCTAGTGGGCACTCCCTTAAGGAATGCTTCCTCCTGCATCTTGGGAAATATATGCTCATTGTTGCATTTTCCTCCTCCTGTTTCTTTTTTAGTTTAAGGGTGTCCAACTGGGAACCTATTGTTCTTAATATGTCAGTCTTAAAGTTTTCTAAAAGGTTCCCTATCTCTGCTCTCGTGATACCACCTGAACTAACTGGTTTTAAGCTTCTGTTGTAAGGGTCCCAAACATTCTTTGTTGTTTTGGCTCTACTCCTTGAGTATTTTTTACACATTTCACATATTTCAGCAAATGGTTTATGAGAGATGTCACCTGATGCCATCAGGTTAAGAACCTCTAGATATTCTTCTAAATTTTTCTTAAGGAAAAGAGCCCTAATTGCAACCTCTGGAAGGTCATGGTATGTTGACTTCCGAGAGATATAACCAAATCTTTCCATATAGTCTTCAAGGGTCTCGTCTTCTAACTGTTGGATTTTAAATATGTCATTACGAGACTCTTTGGTCTTGCAGTAGTCTTGGTACTTCTTAAGAAAGATGTCTTTCATGGATTCCCAAGACCTAATACTGGATTCTCCCAACCCCATGAACCATCTTAATGCAGAGTCTTTGAGGGTGGCAGGAAAGAGTTTTAATTTCTGGGCATCTTGCACATAGTTGTAGCTCCTGCACAAGATGTCAAATTCAAATAGGAAGGTGTCTGGATCTTCACTGTTTTTACCACAAAAGGTAGGAAGTTTTGAGAGAGGAATATTCTTCATGTTGACATTTGGAGTGGTGTCTAAAATTGGAAATCCGAAGGTAGTTTTAGTTTGGTTTCCAGTTTCTTCTTCCTCTTCGTGTCTTACATTGTTATGGTCCTCCTGATCATCCATATTGGATTGATTTCCAAAAAGAGAGTGCCTAGGTGGTTTTATCTTTGAAGAGAACAAAGTTTCTCTATGATGAAAAAGTCATCCTATTGATTGGTTGTCTGGGACTCTACTCGAGCCGGTTGAGATTATCGGTGCCAAAGTTTCTATGTCAATTTGAGAGATAATTACATTGGTTGAGATACAAAACAAAATATTCACCTGTTCGGGGTCTATGATATCTTTAAAACTAGGGTCCCCTGGAGGTGGTGTAAAAGAAAAGGTTGTATTGTTTGGTTTTGTGGAAGACTCGAGTGGTCTTGCCCCCTGTCCTAATATGATTGATGCTTAAGTTTCTTGTTCTATAGTGCTCCCTGTGTTAGTCCCTTCAAAGACTATTTTATCTCTTTGGGTTGATCTAGCTCCTATTTTTCAGTATCGGTCTGCGGATTTTATAAGAGGAACGTTCCTTCCCCCAAAGAGATCAAAAGGAACCTTGGTTGAAAGGTCTGATTTTGATTTAATGTATCTACCTTGTGGGTATCTAGGCCTATTCATGAAAGAAATAAAAAACAAAAAGAAACAACTACCATTTGATTCCTAGGTCTATTCATGAAAGCAAACAAAAATTAAAACTACTATTGGGCTTGGGGGAACCTGCTATAGCAGATGTGTAGGTTCGTACCTTTCATCTTAAAGTTCCCCCACCACCAAACTAATGATAAGGTCTAAGGATGATCTAATTCCTAATTACTTCTTACCTTAAGACAACTCCCTGGCAACGACGCCAAAATGTTAGGTGATTTATATGTACTAAAAGAGACACTAAACTACCCTCAATTAAATTGTCAACCTAGGGTAAGTAAACTTATAGTTGTAGCAAAATATATGCCAAAGGTAGAAGGTTGGTAGGAGTGTAGACTAACTAAGGAAAGCAGCTATCTAAGGCTAATCTACTCAAACAAACCTATCTAATGAGAAAACCCTACTAAGAAACTTGAAATTAGGTAACCTAAGTACTTTTGGGCCAAGGACTGATGGATAGTTCCAAAGAAAGAAAGTAAAAACTCTATGTAAGGCAAACAATGAGCAAAGTCAAACTACTAAGCATAATAAGAAAATGACAAAAGAAAACTTCTTTAACTTGCCAACCTACATTCAATGACCAACTACCCTATGAAAGAAAATAAATAAGCAAGTAAGCAAAAACACCTATCTAACCTATTAAAGAAAATAGACAAGCAATCAAAAGCAAAAGACAAGTAAGCAAAGGCAACTATCTATCCTACTAAAGCAAAGGGACAAGTAAGCAAAGACTTCTCATTGAACAACTACCTAGCCTAAGAGGCAAGTGAACTAAATGCCTAATGAAAAACTATTTCTCTTGCGTGAAAGGAAATTTAAATGCTCAATGCAATACATGAAAGGAAATATATTCTATTGAAAGCAAGAAAGACTAACAACTAAATTTATGAAAACAAGAAACTATCTCTTCTAATCTACAAAAGCAAGAAACTATCTTTAATCTATGAAACACTCAAATATAATGTTGGTGGTTGTGTGAATGCCTTCGGTGGTGACGGATGATATCTCGATGACACTTGACAACAAAGGACAGTTCTAATGGTATAAGCTCAATACTAATTTCAATGGCAAAATGAAATATGTGAAGTAAACAGCCCAATGCAAACTTAACCATGATAAAAGTAATGTTAAATACCCTACATATTCCTGTATAAACCATCAACAACATAATGAGATCATCATTATCTAACTAAGGAATTTAATTGCATTTTAATCTATGAAAGGAAATTGTGTGAAATAAAACTACACTGTGTCTATTCTAACCATTCAAACTAAAATAAAGAAATAATTAAAAACATAAATTTAAAGCATGCTATTAGAAAGTAAATTGACAATCTAATTTAACCAACAACTAATTAAATGAAATCTATATAAACTGAAGTAAGCAATCTATGACTAGAAACTGGAACTAATTCTATCTATCCATCAAAGATCCCTGTCAAATGAAACCCAAATAGAACTCTGTTTTAAATTTGATTGTAAGAAAATAAATAAAAGTGTAATCTGATATCTAGATGCATATGGAGTTAGTGTAGAGACTTGCAAGTCTATCCCTAGCCTACAAAACTAATTCATGCTAACATAACTCATCACACTAACCTGCAAAAGAACAATAAAACAATTAAATCGCAACTAGCTAATTAAAACATAAAACATACATATACAGGAAATAAAAGACAAATTAAATTATGAAATGCATAAACAACACATTGATCATCACCAGACTGTTGGTGGACCCCCCAACAAGTCATGGCTACCCTCTACAAGAACACCACGAACTTCAGCAGGCCGAGTTCACCATGAAAGTCAAAAACGCAGTTCTGGCACTATTCTGGCAATGTGAAAAATCAAAAACAGAGTATAATAAGTTTATCTCCAATATGATGACTATGCTACTTGCTTAACAATGTAATGATCATCCTGGTAGTATTCATAGGATTACAACCCAGGTGGTCAACCACAGGAGGGTCGAACCACCTCTAAATTCGGCAATTTACAATAAATGCATCCATAACTAACAAAATGGAGGAAACCAATAATTGCCCTCTTTGGAGAACTGAAATCGAGTTGTCTTGAGCTTAGTAGCTGGAGGGGGCGATGAAAAATTAAACCCATGTGCCCGATTTGTCCACCATTGGCCTCCAATACCATAACTGCCAACTCGCCTTACATTTTTGTGCAATACTGGGTGCTGGAACGAGTGTCGGATCAAGTAACGGATCAAGTGTCGGATCAAGCACTAGATCAAGTGTCGGACTAAGAAACATGGTGCGTTTTTCCCTATAATAGCAAAAAAACATGAATTAACTCTTGGAAACCATAAAATATGATAAATTAAGCTTGATTAAATCACAAAACATGAATTATACGTACCTCATGCCAATTATATCATTTTATCATAAAATTCTTCAAAAAGCTCCTTTGAAAGATAAAAATGCATATGTACATATGGCAAAAAGTGTATAATAACGTCATGAAGATGATCATATCTTAGGCCCAAAACACCCCTCATTATAATTGATTATGCATACCTTCACTAGGTTTGGTTCTTTTTGAAAGGAAGGATGATATTTCTGTTAGGATACGTGCATTTTATTTTATTCCCCCACATGGATAAAACCACAAACCATCTTACATTGTTACTTGTTTATGTATGATTACCACTGATTGATTACATATAGCTTTCAAAAAATTGTTGAGATAGTCCACATTTACCGAAGCAACTGTTCATTTATTCTTATCACTGCCACTTGCACACATATACATATAGTCCAAAACCATAGGGGAACCAAAACATCCTCGTCATTCTAGACATATGAAAACCTGCCCCCAATTTTGGGAGGTGTTCCCAATTTGGCTGACACATCAGTACAACCAGCACACACACCAATGAGTGCCACTATTTTAGGATTAGCTTTGCTTGGGTCCACCTCACTAAGCACCACTATCCAGAACAATCCACCCATCTAGTATCCCTTCCTCTTCAGGAATTGGCTCTCCAACCATCAACCACCATGGTAGGACCAAAAAAACTACCATATATAATCCCATCCTCTTCTTCCCAGTTAGGAAAAACTTAGGGCCCCTCTCCTAGTTATATTATCCATCCACCACACACAAGGAGTAAGAATAGAAACACCTACTATCAGCACCCATGGCATGGGGGAAATGTTTGAACAGATGGAGGCACTCATAGTGCCCACTAAAAATACAATCAAAAGGAATATATGTTCCACTCATGCATGGACTAATCACCCTTGCCCATTTTGTGAGCTCTATGGTCACCTAGCCAATCGGTGCCCTGAACTCGCTCCAAAGTTAGGCCAAGAAATTCATTTGGAGTGCATGCAGCACCATAAACTTAGTAGTTTGCCTTACACTATTTCGATGTGCCCCCTCCCCCAGCATGCACCCATTACTCCATCAAGTAAGGTTCCATGTACATCGACATCATTTGTTACCCCTCACATGGGTAATCTCCCCTCACACCCAATCTACCTCACGACTGATAATCAGTCATGTAGACTTGGGGGCACCCCTTCCACCTCTAGTACCACAATTTCTACTCGACCATATCCTTGTCAGGAAAATGGAAGTGTATACCCACACCCATCACATGCCTTCACCTTTTATTGGGATCAACTTATCCAAGCATGATTTTCATCTTCTACCTCATCTCAAATACAAGTCATCGTTAAAAACTCATGGTAATCCTCATGTATCATGTCCTCATCATCTTGGAAACAAATAGGCTCCCCTATTCATATCCCATTGATGACTGAGTTAAGAGCCTTTGATGGTATAATATGTTCCCCCTTAGGGAGCTTACCTAATCTCCCCATTGAGCTAGGTAGTAAGACAGTTTGGATCAATGTTGTTGTCATGGATGGTCTGGTGGATTGCAATATTCTCTTAGACCATGATTTCATCAATGACATGAGTGTTTTGGTGTCTTCACTCTTTCGAGTCATGATATTCCCACATGAGGGACGCACCATCACCATCGATCAACTCTCCTACATTGATCCCCCCCTTAGGATTCTCATAATAGAATCTCACATCATGTTTCGCACATTGATTCCATGCACTATGTGTCCACTGCCACTAGTCATGTAACATCCACACCCCCTAAAAATGATCCCAAGACTCTAGAACCCCCTCCTCACAACTTGGGATTGGAGGATGGGTGGATTCATTCATACTTGGGGGAATCCATGCATGTTTCTTCCCCCAAACCCAAACGAAACCATGAAATATCAATTACATTATTTCCAAAAGATGACAAATTCTTTGAGGACACTACTTATTTCGGTGATTCTAGTGATAACCTCCATCCAATTTCTCCTATCCACTATTGGTAGGGTCCTAACAATTCAATTGTTGCACCCTCTAATATTATCTCCCTTGATAAGGCCATTACTCCCTCTCAAATAACATCATCTCTTCTCAATGATAGGGATATCAGGGACTCCAGTTCCATGATGACCAATCATGCCCATATAAAGTTCCAACCCCCCCAATAGATATTACAAAAAATAATGGATCTGATACACTATTTCATATCCTCTTTTGAGGATGTTCAACTTTAAACTTCCTGTTATTATACCTTTGGTCCATCATTTTGGGTATTTGGAAACAACCCTTCCCCCAATCCTCATATAGTAATACAGGGGGCAGTACCACTTCCCACATTGGTCCCATAATGCCTAGCTCTCAACACAACACCAACTCACAATATACCATTCATGGGAAAGATAATAGCACCACCTTGTGTCCAGTTTGCCCAGACATCATGCGATTACAATCCACGTGGCATAATCATAATGATCCACCAAGATAGTTTCATTACTTCTTGTGGCACTCATTGTTCTGTTGACTCTCTTAGGGTGTGCCTTGTTCATGAACTCATGATTACCTGGCCTCCTTCAAAGAGTGCCTTTTTTAGGAAGCCATCGTTCTATGACCTCCCTTAGGGAGTGCATTGTTTGGTAACCCATGGTTTCTTGACCTCCTTCATGGAGTACCTTTCTCATGAACCCACTGTTCCATGGGCTCCTTTATGGAGTGGCTTGTTTGGGAACCCATAGTTCCCTAGCCTCCTTCAGGGAGTGCATTTTTCCAAGAACCCATTGTTCCTTGGCCTCCCTTAGGGCTATGGATATCCATTGAGAAAAAATTGGATTCTCGCCTTCTCATCCTTGATGTAGGGGACATACTTCAACAACTCCATGAATATTTTGGCATATGAATCCATGGTAAGTTATCCCAACTAAAGTTCATGGAATTCCTTGATTTTGTCATCATAATACTTTTCCAATAGGTAAGCCTTAGAGAAGTATTTATCAAACTATTTCCATGACAATTTGTCTTCCTTTAGCCATTTGATTTCGTTGAGGACTTCCCACTAAATGGAATCCCCTCCATTCATGTTGAATACAACAATCCTTGTCTTGGTGTTTTCGGAGTAACTGTGTACCCGAAAGTACTTCTTCAACCCAAATAGCCATGCTTCAGATTCTTCTCCTTTCTTTATCTCTCCATCAAAGGTATGCTGCTTAGCCATCTTGAATTCCTCAGTTAGAGAAATCTAAGAATTCTTCATCTTTCTCTTCTTAGGAATGTTGGATTTTGTGCCACTACTGGACTACTCTATCGAAGTATTCTTCCAGCTAGATGACTCTATGGAAAAACCTCCACTCGATTTTCCTTTCTTGGCATCTCGATGCTTCTTTCTATAAGAACTACTTCTCACATCATTGTGATCCAGTCCATTATTATGAGCATCCGAAGGGGTTTTCATCCCTTTAACTGCTGCAATTATGCATTGCTAGGGCCTTTCTTCAAATGTCTTTGAATTTTAGATAGGATATGCAATCGTACTACATTCAAATTTTCCTATTCGACATGGGATCTCATAAGTCTCTCATTGTCTTCCTTCAAACTTCTAATGGTGGCCATCAAATCTAGAGGGGTTTCTCTATCCCTCCGACCATCAAATTCTTCATCTCTAATATGTGAGGTTTCATCCATACTACTTTGCACCATTCACTCATGTGGTCTTTCAATACGTCATACATGTTGAAACAACAACTATCATTATCCTTTTATGTCAGCATTTAAAACATGCATTCCATGAAATAAAATAAAAACTTTCTTAAACAATTTGAAGCGATCTTGGTGACCCATTCAAGCCTATAGTTTGAAATCTTCTCTAACACAAATCTACAACACATCTTAACCCCTAATCCTCACTTAGTCTGATGGAGTGTCCAAATTTATCTTCTTCCAAGCCCTTCATCTCTCTTAATAAATCTGACTGATGGATTCATCTCACCAAGAGCTTTCCAACGACTATATCCATGCTCAAAATTGGGTTATAGATCCAAATATATAACCTCCCAAAGTTTCTTGGACTCTATTATCCTAAATCAAACTCACTTCCACGTGGTGTTTAAGTGGAAATTTGTCACTTGGTACATTTGACGTGGTGTCGATGTGGCACCTGCCTAACTCACCATTTTAGGATTTCTATCCACATAAGCATAATGTCGTCATCGAGCTTCACTCTGGTGGAGTGCTAAACATTCAATCATGAATGCTCTGATGATAATCCATCTATCAGGCCCCTCCTAGATCTGATGGTCCTCAAACCAAGCATCCAATGACTATGATCTATCCCTTGACCTCTCCTTACATGGTTATGTGGGTTCCATGATAGATCAAATGTTGTATTTATTTCCTCATCTTCCCATTGATCCACGACTACCATTGATCCTAGAACCTTCGTCGTCGACGACGTTTTGGAGTCTATACCCCAACCTTTCCAACTTCCCACTCCCGATGATGATGCACCCAAGATCGACGACTGTCGTTACACCTTACTCACTCACTTATCAACGATTGATGCTAAATTCTTAATCCCATCCCCTTTCATCGTCGGATCATCCTTCAAACCTCTCTCTATGCCTCTACTAGCCATCCTCCTATGAATGGTTATGTTCTAACATCATCTAGATCCGACAATCTAGGTTGGAGTTGAATACCTAAGGGCTTCAATACCTTCTGAGACCACTCCAGTCCCTCCTACCACTTCAACACGTGATAGTTGTCACCCCAAGGAACATGTTGTTTGTCATGCTAGCATTCCATGTCAACATGAATTCAATACCCCCTTTATCACTTATAAGGGTCCTTCAGTAATATACAACAAGGACCAACTCTCACCTATATGTCGATCAACAACTCTCATGAAACTATGGCCTTCCATACCCAAACGATGATGCATCTATTATCAATGGTCCATATCTTGCTGAGGTTACTCCTGAAAAATCAATGGTTCTCCTCTCATCTCAAGACTTTCATCATCGTCATTGAAACTCCTCGTTCCAACTCTTGGGTTATTTAGGGACTTTTCCTCCAAATGATGATTCCTTCCAATGTAGGGTTGAGATCTATTTATCTCATTGAATCAATGAACACAAATATCTTGACTGAACATGGGTTTTCTTCATTGATCAATGCCCATGTCAAGGACTTAGAAAAATTCATGGTTTCATCAAGGATTCCATCGATTTTCCAAGAGTGAAGAAACCACTCAAAGACCTTCTTAGCCTTCTTAGTCATTATAGGTAAGCTTATTGCATATCTTGCAATATTTCCTCCAAGGATATAAGGTTCACATGGACTCAAAAAGTCCATACTTATTCCTTTTCACAATTTAACAAATCCATTAAAATCCATGGAAACACATTCCACTTTCTCAAAAATTCAATTCATTGATGATAAAAAGTGCAATTTAAACATTTATTTGATAAAGAAATATCAAACACCAACTGTCTGAGAGAGGATTCCTTTCCTCCCAACCTTAGGCCATATTGTAAAGTTCTTCCTATAGTATGTCTCACCCATTCCAAGCCATGATACCACAAGGRRAAATTGATTCAGCTAGGTTCCAAACTTATGATGATCCAGGAAGGTTACTCTCCTTACTCCTATGAAAAAAATAGAAGTTTCTCCCTTCCCACTAATCCCAACGTCTTTACAGGTTTATCAGGTGGTTTATCAACTAGATTTCCTCTACACAAGGGAGTCCCTTCTCTTCTAAACAATCCCTCAATCACCTCCCCTTACCAGTGTCAATTTCTCTCCAGTAAGCACCAAGCTATAGCCCACTATTTCTCCAGCTTGGGATCAAGGTCTTCTCTGTTTAGGTTGGTCGTCAATAACACAGACAAGATTCCTATTTTATTCAAGGAAATATCTATGTTTTCTTCTCTTCTTGGTTCCATTCTCAAGAATACCTCTATTTGCTACACCATTACTTAGTGAGTCTTCTACTCACTCATTCTTGCTTGATTCAACCCTCCTCGAGCTTCTTTGTGCTCTACTTGTTTTTCCTCTTGTTCTTCATTTTGTTGTCTACATGTACACCCTTGTATGAATTCTCTAATCCTCTTCCCTGGTCTGTCTCCTCTCTAGTGGTGTATTTCTAGTTTTTTTTTGTTTTTCTTCTCGGGATCCTCATGGAATTCTTGGATATGAAACTATATCTACAATTTCCATTCTGAAAAGGGGAAATTCCATGGTGTCCTATTGTCGGGTCATTCAATTGGCCCTTGCCTTCTTTAAATACCAACTATCAATAGTAATTAATTATCCCAACCACCTCTATGGCTTCTTTTATTGGTCATGTGGCTCCATACAGATCTGGTACACTAGTAGGTTTTTTATCCATGGTTTGCAAGTATAAGCTAGCTTGTTAAACATGATTCCTATTTTCTTCACAAAACATCCTAGCTCCACATTTCCTAGTCACTCAATCAATTCCCTGCTTCATCAAATCCCATTTGTGTATCATGGCCAGTACTTTCAAGGTTGGTTCCCTCTCAGTCAGTGGTTTGTTTTTTCATTAAATAAAAACATAATTACATGTTTCATAAACATACTTCCATGAAGTCTTAAGCATAATTAGAGTCTTGGGGGAAAACAGGGTGTTACATTATACACTAGAGTTAAAAGCATCAATACCTTCACTACATAAGAACATAAATCTCTAGAATCTAAATGAGCCTAGAACATCATGTCTATAGGATTTGTAGTTGATGCAGTAGGTGGATTAGTGGGTTAAGTAGTCATTGGTATAGTTGGTGGATCAATAGGTGGAATACTATGTGGATTAGTAGGAGAATTATATAGTGAATTAGTTAGATCTGTAGGTTTATTGTTGTGTGTAGTTGGTGTCGTAGGTGGAGGAGGAGAGTACTCATATGTCTCATCATCAGAATATGGAGAAGGTCAATAATCACATCTTACAACTTGTCGATCATCTACCCTCACCCTTTGGAATATCATCAATGTGATACAACAATATTGTCATAGGAAGACTATGATAGTTCTTCACAAGGTTAGGGTCCTATGATACCTTCACTATGGGTGGAAATGGTTGGATTCAGTATCTAGTAATCAAAATTCATAATTGATATGCCACATGGAGATGAATTCAAATATTAGGTTGAATCTCATGCATTCCAACTCTGCACTCTTGATCTAGATCATTGGCATAGGCCATGTTTGCATCAGGTTGGGGAGAAGGTCTTTCACTAGCATACTAGCCGATATCTACAAAATAGAAAATAATAATTAGACAAGTTAACCAAAATCTTATAATCAATAACATGTACATTAAATACAACAAAAATTATGCAACTAGAAAAATAAAAACATCACAATAATATTACCTCTCCTATTTGATAGCTCGAGTACAATAAATAGGAGGTCATGGCACCCCCACCATGCCATCCATGCAAACATATATTGTAAAAGGTCGATGAAATGAGGGGATATCTAGATAATACACCATATGGTAACCAATACACTAACCATTATTGATCATTGTGTTTCACATTAGTGGTATGGTGTGCTAGCCTAGTAATGATAAGGAGAAAGAATCTAACCTCATCAACTTCAAAAGAATGTAATTTTATCTACCCCCAATAACCTATAATTCAATGGGATCAATAATATTTTCACTAACGTATCTCTCTACATATGCCAACTAGCATTCTCTTGCAACACCAATAGGTACATCGGGGAAATGAGGAAAATCTCCCCCCCCCCCCNCCTAGAAAGCTTGAAGATCAAATAAATGTCATCCTCTATGGGTTGGTACCACATATCAAGGCCAACCATGAATGTTTATCTACCATGATCCCAAAATGAATCAACTATTAATTTAACTCAATGTTCCCCTTGAAGGAGTTAGCCTCCTCAAAAAACATGGGAAGGCCAACATACATCAAAATGAGATAAGTCTCAATGGTAATTAGATGAGAAAATAAATATTGCTTCCTCTCTTGGGCCTCCCAAACATGCACTGAGTTATACACATTGACCTACTACTGATATGGTCATTCCCAATTCACATACAAACTTTATTAGGAAAACATAAATTTAAAATATAAAATCTATACTAAATTAGCCTTCTTAATATTCAGTCAATATTGAATTTTAAATTTGGTACACAAAAATGTGTAAAACACACAAATACACCTAAGCCAACCTCTAATCCCTTAAACCATCCTTTGATCCCTTAAGCTAGCCTCTAATCCAATGGATCTGATCGCTTAATGTAGCCTTCATTGTCGTTAGGGTTCTCCTCTCATGGGGTTTCAACACCCCAACCAAAGTTCTAACGATGATCCCTCTTATCGAACTGGCCCAGATCTGATGACCTTTGGGACCTAAAATCAATGAATCCAATTGTGTCAATGCTTCTAACTTGAAAAGAGGTTAACGTCCATCTCTTAACCTCTCCTTATGTGGTTATTTGGTTTCCAAAATAGATTGACAGTTCTATTTATTTCCTCATATTCCCACTGATCAACAACTAACATCGATCCTAGAACCTCCATCGTCATCAATATTTTGGAGTCTGGATCCAAACCTCATCAACTTTCCACTCCCAACGATGATGCACCCGGGATTGACGGTTGTCGTTACACCTTACTCACTCACTTATCAACTATTGATGTTAAATCCTTAACCCCCCCCCCCTTTCGTCGTCGAATCATCCTTCAAGCCTCTCTCAAGCCCTCTAATAGCCACCCTTTAATGAATGGATATAATCTAACATCATCTATATTCGATGATCTAGGTTGGAGTCAAATACCTAAGAGATTCAAGACCTTCCAGGACCACTCCAGTCACTCCAACCACTTCCATAAGTGATAGTTGTCACCCCAAGGAACATGTTGGTTGCCACACTGGCATCCCACGTCAACATGAAGTCATCACCCCCTTTATCACTTATAAGGGTCCTTCCACAATCTACGATGGAGATTAACTCTTGCCTATATGTTGATTAATGACTCTCATAAAAATACAACCTTCCATACCCCGACAACGATCTATCTGGTATCTACAGTCCATATCTTTCTGAGGTTACTCCCGATATATCAACGATCCTCGTCTCGTCTCAATAATTTCTTCATCATCATAAGAAATCCTCTTTCCAACTCTTGGGTTGTTTAATGACTCGTCCTGTTGACGACGATGCCTTCCAACATAGGTTTGATATTAATTTATCTCGTCGCAACTCTCCCGACTTAACATGGGTTTTCTTCACTAATCAACACCCATCTTGGGGACTTAGACAATTTCAGGGTTTCATCAAGGAGTTCGTCGAGTTTCCAAGAGTTAGGAAACCACACAAAGACCTTCATCAACATTCCTACTCATCAAAAGAAAGATTCTACCATATCTTGCAAGATTCCTCCAAGGCTATAAGGTTCACAGGGACTCAAACAGTCCATACTTATTCATTTTCACAATTTAACAAATCCATTAAAATCCATGGTAACACATTCCACGAATTCAATTCATTGATTATAAATAATTGCATTTCCATAAAAATCAGAAAGTTATATATATATATATATATATATATATATATATATATATATCATTCATGTGCAATTTAACAGTGCAAGTCAAACACTTATGTGATAAGGAAATAGCCAACACAAACTAACTGAGAGAGGATGCCTTTCCTCCCATCCTTATTTCATATTGTATATTTTCTTCCTATAGTATTCCTTCCTCATTCCAAGCCATGATACCACAAGGGGAAATTGATTCAGCTGGGTTCCAAACATATGATGATCCAGGAAGGTTACTCTCCTTCCTCCTTCGACAACAACAGATGTTTCCCCCTTCCCACTGATCTTAGGGTATCTATAGGTTTATCAGGTGGTTTATAAATTGGATTTCCTCTACGCAAGGGAGTCCCTTCTCTTCTATATAGTGCCTCAACAACCTCCCCTTACCAGTGTCGGCTTCTTTCCAATACGCACCAAGCTATAGCCCACTATTTCTCTAGATCGGGATATGGGTCTTCTCTATTTTGGGTGATCATAAATAAATCAGACAAGCTTCCTATTTTATTCAAGGAAACATCTATGGTTTCTTCTCTTCTTTGATACATGCTTAAGAACACCTATGTTTTCTACACCATTACTCAGTGAGTCCACTACTCACTCGGTCTTTCTCGATTCAACTCTCCTCGAGATTCTTTATGCTCTGTCTATTTTTCCACTTATTCTTCATTCTGTTGTCTACGTGTGCACCCTTGTGTGCATTCTCTGATCCTCTTCCTCAGTCTCTCTCCTCTTTGGTGGTGTCTTTCCAGTTTTTTTTGTTCTTCTCGATATCCTCATGGTCTTCCTACAAACACAACCCATATTCGCAGTTCCCATTCTGAAAAGGGGCAAGTCTATGGTTTTGTTTCGTCGGGTCATTCAATTGGCCCTTTCCTTGTTCAAATACCAATTGTCAATGATCATTAATTGTCCCAACCACCTCTATGACTTATTTTATTAGTCAGGTGGCTCCATACATATCTGGTATGTTGGTAGGTATTTTATCCATGCTTTACAAGAATAAGTTAGAATTTTAAACAAGCTTCCTATTTTCTTCACAAAACATCCCAATTCCACCTTACCCATTCACTCAATCGATTCCATGCTTCATCAATTCTCATTTGTGTATCATGGCCAGTAATTTCAAGGTTGTTCCATCTCAATCAATGGTTTGGTGTTTTCATTAAATCAAAACAGTATTACATGCTTCATAAACATACTTCTATGAAGTCTTAAGCATAATTACAGTCTTGGGGGAAAACATGGTGTTACATTTGACACTAGAGTTAAAGGCATCAATACCTTCACTACATAATAATATAAATCTATAGGAGCTAAATGAGCCTAGAATATCATGTCTATAGGATTAGTAGTTGATGCAGTAGGTGGAGTAGTGGGTCAACTAGTCACTGGTATAGTTGGTGGATCAATAGGTGGAACACTAGGTGGATTAGTAGGAGAAGTAGATAGTACAGTAGTTGGATCAGTGGGTTCATTGATTTGTGTATTTGGTTTCGTAGGTGGAGGAGGGGGAGTTGGAGGTGGAGGAGGAGAGTCCTCCTATGTCTCATCATCAAAATATGGAGAAGGTCGATAATCACATATTGCAAGTCATCGATCATCTACCCTCACCCTTTGGAATACCATCAATATGATGAAAAAATATTTTTAGAGGAAGGCTATGATAGTTCTTTGCAAGCTTAGGATCCTACGAGACCTTTGTAGATTTTAAATTTGTACAATATTTTACTACAAACACATTTTCAATAAAAGAACAGAAAAGATACAATGGAAAATACACACATTACATAGATATTTTTCCCCTAGAAACCCAAACCAGGAAAACCAACATATTCTATATTCATTCTTTGTGATACATTGATTACAATACAATATAAATATAAGATCCAGTGGCATCCAAAAACCTAACCCAATGACTTGGATTAGTCAAAAACCCTAATTCTTTAACCAAAAATACAAAACCATTGGCAAAAACCATGTGTCAAAAAATCGCCCAACAATGGACATGAAAATTGAGGCGACATAGAAAAACGAGACAAAAAATGTAACATGTTTCCAGAGGAAAAAGAAAATTCTCAACCCCCCCGTGCCCGGCGTAACTTAGAAAATACTAAGGATAGTCGTGCAAATAATATAACACATACCCAACATTCTCCCACTTGTTTTTTTCTTTACATACAAGGCGTTACAGGGTTACATAGTCAACAATATTGGGAAGCAATGCCCATGGATCCTCTACACCAAGAGAACTTCTCGGTTCTCATAGATTTTGTTAATGAATCTGCAACATTCTTCAAAGTTTCCACCTTCATCATCAAGACTTTCTTTTCTTCAACCATGTCTCTCACAAAATGATATTGAATACCAATATTCTTTGTTTTTGAATGATACGTTGGGTTATTCGCCAGAAAAATTGCACTCTGATTGTCACAACCTATCCTTACAGCTTGTTGTACCAACCCAATACCTGAACACAATCTTTGTAACCATACTTCTTCCTTACTTACATGAGTGGCTGCCATTTATTCAACTTCTGTAGTTGAAAGTGCCACTATAACCTGTTTTTTTCTCATCCAACTGATTGCTCCTCCAAACAAGCTAAACACATACCCTCTTGTAGATCTCCTATGATCCAGATCTCTATCCCAGTCTACATCCACAAAGCCATGTATTTCCAACACTCTATCCAATCCTAGTCTTCCTTGGTAGCACAATCCATAGATAGCAGTGCCACGCAAATACCTGAAAACCCTTTTTACTGTTGTCCAATGCTCCTTCCCTGATTTTGATATATACCTGCTCAAAACTCTCATTTCATGTGCAATGTTTGATCTAGTATAGATCATTGCATACATCAAACTTCCAACTGCACTCACATATGGGACACAAAACATCTCCTCCTCCTCTTCATGTGTCTTGGGACATTGATCCACATATAACTTTACACCAACAAGATTAGGGACCTTTACCAGTTTACATTCTTGCATATTATACCTTTTCAATATTGTCTCGACATATTTTCTCTGATTTAACCATAATTTCCTCTTTTTCTGATCTCTTTTAAACTCCATGCCCAAAATGAAATTTGCAGCACTGATATCCTTCATTTCAAATTTAGAGGAAAACTGAGTTTTCACATCCTGGATAATCTCCTTGTTGTTTCTTATCAACAACATGTCATCCACATAAATGACCAAATAAATCAAATGATCACCAATTAATTTAAAATACACACAGTGCTACTCTTTACTTCTTGTGAAGGCAAGTCCCATCATATAAGTATCAAATTTTTTATACCACATCCTTGGTGATTGTTTTAAACCATACAAAGACTTTTTCATCCTGCATACCAACTCCTTCTTTCCCTTCACAACAAATCCATTTGGTTGCTTCATATAGATTTATTCTTCCAGATCCCCATCTAGGAATGTTGTCTTCACATCCATGTGTTCTACTTAAAAATCAAATGCAACAATAACATATAACATAAATCTTATAGAAGTTAACTTGGCAACGTGAGAAAAAATATCACCAAAATCAATTCCCTCAACCTGGGAATAACCCTTTGATACTAACCGAGCTTTTTATTTCTCCACTTTTCCTTCTGCATTTAGCTTCCTTTTAAATACCCATTTGTTTCCAATGGGATTTCTTCCAGTTGACAACTAGACTAGATCCCAAGCCTCATTCTTATCCAAGGATTCCATTTATTCATCAATGTCCCTTTTCCAGAATTTTCCATCCTCTGAATCCACTACCTCCATGACAGTTCTAGGATCATCATCAGTAATAGAAAAAGAAAAATTTGAACAGAAAACAGATGGAGTATACCTTTCCAATATCCTTCTTTCTCGAACCGATCCTTCTTCTTCTAATTCTTGTTCTTCTTTGGTGGTGTCTTTCCAGTTTTTTTTGTTGTTCTTCTTGAGATCCTCGTGACCTTCCTACAAACACAACCCATATCCACAGTTCCCATTCTAAAAAGGGGAAAGTCTATGGTGTCATATTGTCGGGTCATTGAATTGGTCCTTGCCTTCTTCAAAGACAAACTGTTAATGATCATTAACTGTCCCAACCACCTCTACGACTTATTTTATTGGTCAGGTGGCTCCATACAAATCTGGTACATTGGTAGGTTTTTTATCCCTGCTTTGCAAGAATAAGTTAGAATGTTAAATAATATTCTTATTTTATTCACAAAACATCCCAGTTCCACCTTACCCAGTCACTCAATCGATTCCCTGCTTCATCAATTCCCATTTGTGTATCATGTCCCGTACTTACAAGGTTCTTCCCTCTCAGTCAATGGTTTGGTGTTTTCATTAAATCAAAACATTATTACATGCTTCATACACATACTTCTATGAAGTCTTAAGCATAATCACACTAGTCTTGGGGGAAAACAGGGTGTTACATTTGACACTAGAGTTACATAATCCACTTCCTCCCTGACAATTCTAGGATCATCATCCATAATAGAAAAAGAAAAATTTGAAAGGAAATCAGATGGAGTATACCTTTCAGGTATCCTTCTTTCTCAAACTGATCTCCTCAACACTGGAGTATGAGGATCTTCTTCTTTTGATCCTCATTCTTCTGTAGAGTTTGATTCATCATCCTTTAAATCAAACTCTAGTTTCTCTGGTTATTTCTTACTTGGTAGGACTTCATGTTTAACAACATCCTTCATTTCTCTAAATACCACATCTCATATATACACAACCTTCTTATTTTTGGGTTTCCAAATCTTATAACCTTTGAGACCATCTTTATACCCGATAAAGATACATGTTTCAGCCTTCTTATCTATATTACTCTTGTTTCCCTTTGGAACATGAACATAGGCCTCAAAACCAAATACCTTGATATGTGTGAGAGAATATTTCTTACCAGTCCATACCTCTTGTGGAGTCTTGTCATCCAGCGTTGATGAGGGTGATCTGTTGACCAGAAAACATGCAGTACCCACTATCTTTGCCCATAATTAATGCCTTAACTCGGCACCACTGATCATGCACCTTTATTTTCCCATCAATGTCCTGTTCATCCTTTCTACAACTCCATTTTTATGAGGTGTGTATGGAGTAGTCTTATTCCTTGCTATACCACACTTCTTACAGAATTATTCAAATTCATTCTCGCAAAACTCCTCAGCATTATCTATCCTCAACACCTTAATTCTTTTCTTTGTTTGATTCTCATCAAGATCCTTAAATTATTTAATCTTGTCAAAGAATTCATATTTCTTCCTGAGGAAATACATCCAAGTATTTCTCGAGAAGTCATATATAAATGAGACGTAGTACACAGTTTTTCCCAATGATGGAATTAAAAAAGGTTCAAACACATCACTATGAACTAGTTATAAAATTCCTTCTTCCCTCATTGCACTAGAGGGGAATATTACATGATGTTTCTTCCCATATACACAATTTTCACATAAATTAAAATCTAGAGAGTAGTTAGACATACCTTCAACCATACCTTTACCATGTAGTAGTTGAAGATCCTTCTCTCTGATATGCCCCAATCTTTGATACCACAACATAACCTTTTCTCCAGAGACTATAGGAATTTTTTCTTCTTCAACTCCAATATCAGGAACAATGGAACTATTACACCCATCACTAATAGTGTTTCCTTGCATCTTATTG
>JASDQU010192008.1:5871-20057 GCA_032191745.1 Picea mariana
TAACCACAGATAAATTTAGCGAAAATACTAACATAAATTGCTAACAGACAGTAAAGAATATGTAAACTTACTTAACGTCTGTGCGATAGGCTGGCATAACTCTCTATTTTACTTGTCATTTTTCCCAACTGGTTAGAAGCCTGGCTGAGGGTGGAGAGCATGTTAATTCGCTGATGCGAACCCTCATATCAAAAAGGGCCCATCATTAGTATATTATATAAGTCCTAAAACAAAAAATCTTACAAGCAGGAAGGGCATACACAACAAGCAATGATTCTATAATAGGAAAGGACAAAAATAGACAGTAGCAGTAATCTTGTGCATTTCAAACATTTCAACGAATTATTCCAGCTATTTAACAAATCAGACAGAGCACAACGAGTATTCTACCTACTGTAAATAAAATTGGAAACATTACGAAAGTATAACATGACTGAAGCTTTGAAAATCCCTATAGAGGCCTTAATCCTCAACAACCATCAAGGGATTTTGACATGGGACATAATCGGGGAGGCTACGAAACCTCCTCCCAAAACCTAAACATAAAAACGAATGGGTACTCCCTTTCTAATACGTGGAAATAGAGGTGTGTACTGTAGAAACTAAACTGAGAAGTTATATACCCTTCCTTCCAAAACTGAATAGCAAACAACTGAGGACACCCCTTTCAAATCCAGCAAATGAAGAAAGAAAACAGAGATCATTTTGAAGGAAACTTCTCCATCAGGGTTTAGGGTAACATCGAAAAACAATACAGAAGAAGTCGAGAGCTTTATTTCTATAAAACAACTTGCAAGCAATGCGTTTGGAGACAAATAATTACCAGGGGCAAGAGCTGTGCCAACTGTTACAACTTGGAGCAGCTACCATGGCAATACTCTGCGCCACCCTGGTTGTTTTACAGAACCACCTCACAAAACTCAATAAGGACTCAACAATGACATTTGAGAAACCACTTCAACCCTAATCGATGTCCTATCAACTGTGGAGTAAATGAGGAGGGCACAGAGGGCAGGTGGCCATGTGACAGTGTCAGTGACAATATGCCATATGGGTTAAAGGACCAGTATTTTCACTGGAACTTGCAGGCCACCTTTAATGAAAATTACGGAGTTATAACTGCTAGACAGAGAATCATACTACCCACTTAATGTGTATTATGAATAAGAGTAAACGCCCTTGTCTTACCTTGGGTTTAGCACGAATCAATAGTCTGATCCTAGTGATGAAGTATCCATTTGACCTATGGAGGTAAGTAACTAATTCACAAACCAACTCTGGTCCTAAGGAAATTAATTTCGATCACGACATAGTAATAAGACCCGTCTTGATGAATCATATGGTGGGTAAAACCAATTAAAGTCACCTGGGTTCAATTTTAATCAGAGATCCATGCATGCAAATGGTAGGAATCGTATGTTTTTATTTAGGAGATCACAGTAGGAGTGTGAGGCTTTGTTTTTTTTTCATGTAATCCATTATATAAAGGGGTAAAAGAATATGAAACCAAGAGGGAACTCTCATGGTAAGTAGAACTTAGGAACTTCCCCTTTAGGGAATCCTTTTTACGAATAGAAATTTGAACCAATCCTATAATAAGTGTATACATTTTGTTATGAAAAGGAAATAGCGAATAAAACAATTTTTTTTTGTGTGTGTGATAATTGAGGTATATTACACCCTTCAACTGGTCAAAGAGGTCATCGATCCTTGGCAAATGATACTTGTTATTTACTATTACTTTGTTCAACTTCCTGAAGTCAATACAAAGCCTCAACGTACAATCCTTCTTATTCACAAACAATATCGGGTTACCCCAAGGTGACACACTTGGGCATATATACCCCTTTTTGAGAAGTTCTTCAAGTTTCATCGGTAATTTTTTTAGCTCTGGTGTACTCATCTTATAAGGAGTCTTGGATACAGGGGAAGCTCCAGGCATCAAATTTATAGAGAAATCAATATCTATTTTACGTGGCAACCCTGTTATTTTTTTAAAGACATCTGCAAATTATTTTATAAGTATGAAATATTTAACATTTGACACTTTATCTTTAGGTGCCTCTTCGACGTGTGCTACAAATACTTGAAATCCTTCTCTGTAGATATTCTTCAATTACAAGGATGAAACTTCTTTGATATTTACAGCGCACGGAATGCCTTCAACTCTTAAGTTTCCTTCCTCGTACAAGCAAGTAAATTTATTATTATATCTGTCTATAAAAACATGATGTTGGTCCAATCAATCCATACCAATGAGGAAATCATAAGATCCCAAATGTATGATATTCAAATCAACTTTTGTTCTCAATCCATTCATATCCAATGGACATGTCTTAACAATCTCATTAATTTTCCTTTTTTCTCATGTAACTAACTACACCAACCAAGGTTTTTCAAGATCACTTATTAGAAATTGGAATCTTTCCACCATCTTAGAATCTAGATAACTATGACTAGATTTTGAATCAATTAAAATAACAATTGTTTGGTCATTAATCTTACCTTCCAATTCAATCATGTGGGACTTGAACTAAGATTTCTTTTTATCAAGGGATGCATAGATTCTTGGTACATTTCTTCCCATGTCTTCAAGTGTTGCAACTTGTTGTACATTGTGAAAATTCCTACCTTTTTCATGTCTCTGAGGGAAATCTATATACATGTGGTTGCCCCCACAACCCCAACATTGAATAGGTGGTTTCCTTGGTCTTTTTCTTTATTTCCTCTCTCATTTTGGGCTCCTTGGGAGTTGAATGTCCTTGAGAAATATTTCTGAAAAATGGTGGTGTAGTCTCCTTCTTCCTTTGTTCTATCTTTATTTTCTTCTTGTATTCCCAATCCTTTTGGAAAGTTGGTCTTCCCCTTTTGCTAATCATAGGGACATTTAGCTCGCATTATGGTTTAATCCAATGTCTCGGGGTCATCATATTGTGTCTTGTCATTGCTAAATGATGACATCCCATTCAAATACCTCTGAATTTTGACTTTCTCATCCTTGATGAATGCAACATATTTCAATAGCTCTAAGAATCTTCTTTCATACTCATATATTTTCATACTCCCAAGCTTGAGTTCAAAGAACTTATTCATTTTCTTGTTATAGTATTGCTTGGTTAAGTATTTATTTTGAAAATACATTTTAAACTCTCTCCAAGTAACCTTCTTATCATCAATGTGTTGCACTTGCATGAACCGATCCTACCACATTGATGTTTTTCCATTTAACTGATAGATGAAAATTCTCCCTTCTGTCTGCGTAGAGTAATTATACAGCTGGAAGTAGTACCCCATGCAATAATTAGGTCTCTGCTTCTTCATCCTTCATGTGCTCACCATCAAAGGTAGGAGGCTTGATCTTATTCATTTCGCTCACCATCAAAGGTAGGAGGCTTGATCTTATTCATTTCTTCCTGTAGCCCATCCACCCGAGCCCTTCTCTTATGCTTCCTGATAGGAGATGGACTTGATCTACTACACGCTTTTCTAAATAAATATTTTGGTGAGTGGTGATTATTCCTATCAACACTTATTGTTTTTATTTTCTCTATCCCCTTCTCCATTTTATTTTTTATTGTTTCCAAACTTAATCCTATAAAATTGTTGGTTTATTAATTTTTTAATAATTACACACTAATTTAATTTTCACTTAAACACATAAACTCATATTATTTTATAATTTGTTTTTTAAATATTAAATAGTTTTTTCAATAAATAAATATTAATTCTATTTTTAATTAAATAAATCTATTTAAAAACATATAACAAATTTTATGATTTAAATTTAAAATTATTAATTTAATTTAATCTTAATAAACATTTAAATTTAAAAATAATTTCATAATCAAATGTATGTTTATAAACATACCATATAAATTTAATAAATCTCATTTTATATTTAAATTCATAAATTCAATTCAAAACATAAATTCTACAAATTCAAACATATTTTAAGTTTCAAATCTTTAACTTTTAAGAATTTCTTAACATAAATTTTACAAATTCAAACACATTTTAAGTTTAATTTTTTTACTTTGAAGAATTGAGAAGTTAATCAATAATAGTTAAAAAAAAAATTCTCAATAAAATTATAGAAATAAAATTAAATAAATAATTAAGTTTTAAAACATAAAATATAAACTCTTGATTTTTTAAATTATTTTTATTTTATTTTTTTAATTTAATGAATGTTTTTTAAGGACATAGTTAATATGATGAAATAGAAAGTGATATATAATATTTAAATCAATGTTCATTTAAATTTATAAAAACATTCAATTTATGATGTTTATGATATTGGCTATTTTTAGAAACATAAACTAATATTGTAGTATTTAAAATAATGATATTTATATCAATATTCATGTGATACAGAGCATATTGAACAATTTTTATGGCATACATAGATACATATGTATGAAAACAATTTTTATGGCATACATAGATACATATGTATGAATTGAGATATACATAGACAACTATAGAGGTAGATAGAGAGATGTACATAATGAAGAAAAAGTAAATATGAAAGCATTTAGTAAATGGCTTTAAGCAAAAGTTTTAATTTGAATATTACTTAATCTTTTCAAAATACAATTTAATTATCAAAAATAATAAAAAAAAATTATCGCTATGAACCAATTAACATATATGATGTTATAGAAACTATATAAACAACATATTATATTTAGCTTTATCATACCCTTAAAATAGAGAGGGAGCATAATCATTTACGCAAAAGGAATTTTGGCTTCAAATTATTCAAGGCTTCCCATTTTTTGGTTGTTGGGACCATGCTAATTATTTAATACTCCCCACACAAACTCTTTAGGATTGTTGAGCACATTCTCTTCAAATTCATATATGTGATGACATCATATATCTTTTTTCTTTATTAATAATTCATAGAATTTTATTATAATTTTTTTTTTCTCTTTTAAGAATTCACAAAATTCTATTAAAATCTTAAACTTTTTCTTTATTCACATTTTTCACTTTTTATTTTCCATTTTATCTCATGACTATGCAATGATACAAATACACCAATGAATTTATATTCATATTATTTAGGACATGGTATTTCTTTTAGTTTTTCAATATTGATTATCCACCAAAATTCTAATTCTTATATTTCATGGACCACCCTTGTCTCTTTCCAACATTATGAATAAAACAATTCTTACAAGGGTTCTACTTTGTGTTTCCACTTCAGAGACTAATCATGTTCATTGAATAAATTCTAAGAGATTCTATCTTTGCAATGTTTTGTGGGTAAAGAATATGCCAACAAAGATCAGTGGAGTGAAAAATTCTCTTTGTGGCCCTTCCTCATGAATATGTACCAACACGTTATTTGACCTCAAGGGTGTGGATTTAAGTGTGTTCTGTCATGATTAAGAGACAGTGTTTCCAACTATACCATTTATGATGAGACATTGAAGGGGAGTGGGAAATGACCCTCTATTCAATTTCTTATTGTCAATGTTTCATATTATCCTACCTATTTGACTTATCAACTTACCTATATATTCTTATCTTAAGATTTTTTTTTTTATTAAGCATGAGATTTATATATCTATGTTCTTATTTAATGATATGGCCATATTGTCCATCCACTAATAATTTTATACTTAATTGAAAATAATTTTACAAATATAACCAAACTATGCTCTACTATGTGGGGATCCACTTATGATTAAACTTAAAAAAAAAATCATAACATTCCATTCACATTCTTTTAACTAACTAAAATTTTTCAAACAAAGCTTCTACAATAATAGACACACAAGTACACATGGCAGAACAACTCAAAGCTTGAGGACCAATTTGGAATCTCGAACATTGGCCAGTACTGCAATCTTTTGAAGTTGATAGAAAACAAAAGAGGAAAGTTCACGTGCGTGGAGACAAAATGAGCATGTGTGACTTGGGAGCTTAACCCTAGTCTCAATGTAACCACAATTAGATAGCAGTTAGTTTGTTTCTTTTGTATAAAGAGAGATTGTGTACGCCCAAAAGAAGGGTTACAAGAATTATGAGCAAGTAGGAATTTGTGAATACTAGTTGTTGCTTTGATTTTAACTATAACCATTTTCTTGATTTTGAATGAAGATAACAAAGGAAAATTGATCCAATGTATGGTGTGATTATTGTTTACAATTTCCCTATTGTTGTCGTAAATCTTTTCAAGAATGAATGAATCTTGCTAAGAGTGCATGTAGCTTTGAAATTCTTGTATAACTTTTGAAATCGCTTTTATTCGTGAGCCGGTGCAAGGTGTGCACACAGTCTGCAAGGAGTGCGTTGAAATGGTCTGTTTCAACTCGTAAATCTCAGGAGAAATAACATAATATTTCCTTTGCAAGGAGTGCAAAGTGACTGCTGCAAGAAGTTCACAATCATCACATAACTCAAATCTCTGTAAAGATCTGTTCCAAAGAGTGTACAGGTATGGAATTCAATGAAGATTCGAAGAGACTGCATAAAGAAGTCGAAGGAAGAGAGCAGAGGAATGCTAGGAGGGCGAGAAAGAGTTATTTTCAAGAATATTTGGATCTGATTTTGACGAATTTCCTGGAAAAGAAAGAAGTGCTTGGGAGATTGAAATATTTGAGGAGATCAAGCTCAGGAGGGGTGGCACTTTCCAATAAGTGAGAACGAGATCTAAGAAGTGAACTCGCAGGAAGGATAAAGGTCGAAGCCTTTAAAACTTTCGAAAAAAATCTTCTAAGTTAGAAGAAAGCGTAAGCTCAAGGGAAAAGATATGGATCATCTGATCAATGTCCAGACAATGAGGAGTGAGCAAAAGGGAAAATATCTCAGCCGTCTGATCTAAGCACAAAGCAAATATCTTAGTCGTTCAATTTGAGAACCATAGAAAGGATATTAGTCGTCCAATTTTCACACAAAAGGATCGTAGCCATCTGATCAAGGTAAAGTGCACTAACCTTAAAGCTTTGAAAGTGTACAAGAGAATTGGACTTACGAAACTTTGAAATCATCGGATCCGTCCATTTTCAAGGAGGACATGGGGCAAGAGATCAACATTTTGCTGACTCACAGAGTGGAAAGGTCAAAGAGCAGAGTCATGAGGATTTGCGAAGTGACAAATTGCGAAAACATCACAACCGTTGATCGTTCTGAAATCATCGAGGTTGTCCATCGTCAAGGAGGACACATGGTGAGATATCAACATTTTGTTGACTCGTGACTTAAATAAGTTGAAAGCAGAGTTACAAGAACTCGTGAAACATGAAATCAATATTTGATCACAGTCGTTGATTGAAGGAAGGAGATGAACCGTATATATGGTCTTGTCGGGAGTTTGTAACTAGGGAAATCAGAGGTAAGAGTTCTGAGAACTCGCAAAACGCGAAATTGCAATTTGATCTGAGCTGCCAGATCGAGGAGAGATATGGACCATTGATTGTACAGGGAGACGATTCGCAAAGTGCGAACTCGCGAAATGTGAAATTGCAAAGTGTTCAAAAGATTGGCCATGGTCATAACTAAGGGTCACATCGGTGAAGGGGAATAGAGGTCCTAACATGCGCTAGGCTCCTGTCGGGATTTCAGGAGTAGGGAGAGTCAAAGTGACTTGCATATAAAGACCCGATACGCTANCGGGTTCCATACAACCTACCCTTTAAGGGGAAGAGGGCCTGTTAAGTGGAATTGAGGTTCTTGAGGGGAAGAAGAGTTAGTTAGACTCAGTTCCTTGATCGATCCTAGACCGGGAGGTCGCACATCGCTTAGGATAGAAGGGGGGTCTACATCAGAAACCCATGTGGAAAGTCCTCTATTAAGAAATATATGATTGCTCCTTGCAATTATTATTAAAGAGAAATCTAAATTATTATAGAGTAGATGGATATTCATTGATTATATTGACTTTAACATAGAGTTATATTTCTTCCTCTCCTTTCATATACTATCCTTCTTACTCTTTTTGCACTACTCAAGAAGAAATTTTCTACTAAGGAGTTGGGCCCTTTTCCTCCATTCCATGTGTAGTTGTAATTCCTACTCTTTATCATTAGGGTTATGGGTCTATATTATCCTTATTGTTGTAGAAATGATTATCAACTTGATAATTGTGTAACTTTATCATTAGAAATTCAATTTGGATGTTGTTTTTATTACAAGTTATTGAGAATATATATATTTTTGAAAGTATTTTGATAAACTTCTTACCATTTTGGAGTGCAAATAACACTACTAAAAACTTGAAATTGATCCAACAAATTCAATACCATAAATTGTGAAGTTTAATATTTGTCTTGAAACAACTCAAGTACAACTCTAATTTTGGACTCCATAAAAAAAAAAAATTAAATACATAAATCCATTTCAAATGATTCATCTTGTTTGTTCATTCATGCACATAATATTTAATTAAATTCAAATGGTTACACAAATATTTTACACCAATAAATATTCCCTTTTCTATAAAATGCTAGTATAGTATTAATGAAATGTTATTATAGGATTGAATTGTTGTTCATTTAACAATTTACTCTTAAATAAAATTGACTAAAACCATTATCCATAATCTAACCATAATCTAAAAAAATAGTAATATATATGAAAATTAATCACCCACGGGAATTCTTAAATAACCTAAATCGATCACCCATTATAACTCACAAAGTGAATTTAAACACTCGATCTTAGTAATATATTTGAGAGAGATAATAATCACAATTCTAAATAAAAGGTTTCTAAATTGTAATAAGATATATATATATATATATATATATGTGTGTGTGTGTGTGTGTGTGTGTGTGTGTGTGAGAGAGAGAGAGAGAGAGATTTAGCACACTTTATAATTTTTTTAATCAAATTTAATTATCACAAATTTTCATACATTTTAAACATAAATCTTTTCTGAATAAATAATTTGTACAACTTCTTAGATTTATTTATTTAATTTGTTATAAATATTAAAATTTTACAAAACTTTTCCAAAAAAAATATTACATTTAATATAGATTTTGATGTTTTATTTTACATTTTACATTTTTTAAATTATTATCATTTGCATAAAAATAATGATTTACCTAAAAACATTTTATCAATTCTTTTTAGTAAGAATTTAAACCAGATTTAAAGAGTGCATACTAAGGAGGATAAGTCAAAGATTATTAGCATGTTATATATTTTAATGTGTCTATATACAAAATATTATTTTCATTGTTGTGCATTGAAAAGTAAAAAGAACTTTATAGTTTGGGTCAAAGAAATGTATAAAAGGTAAGATTAGTAAAACTAAAATGAAATAAATAAGTGAAAATAGCAACAAAGTTTTTGATACTTTCTTCTTGATATTTTGATTTAATAATTGTATGTAACTTAAAATAAGAAAATTGTAGTTTGTATTAATGTGTCATAATGATAAATATCAACAATATTATGAAGCATCCAATGACTATTACTAGAATTAGAGCTTAAATTAAGTACATCAAAGTAATTTTTCCATAACAAGCTTGGAAATAAATAAGAAATAAGTATGGATTTATTTTGTAATAAAACTTAAACACTAGGTACCCTCTTAGGAATCATCCCAATACTCATATCTAGTGTCATCCCATTACTAATCATGTTCACTAGATCCATACTACTATTTTAAAATTGATATAGAGTTTATTGAATCTTGGCACATTGAATATTTTCTTTGTTAAGCACATAAAAGTGAAAAGAAAATTACAATTTGAGTCAAAGAAATGTGTCAAAGGTAGTATGAGTATCTTAAATTGTGACAACAAATTAAAAGAATTTGTAAATACTAAAATTTACCTATGTAAATATTTAGTGATGTTGGCTTACTAAATTGGTGGACGTTTATATAATAGATGGTAGTTCTTGTAACTATGTAAGCTATTCCGTGATAGATATAAATATATTAAGTCGGAGAAATGTAGTGGGGCTAGTGGGTAGGCCTGATGTTATGAGGAATTTCTTTCTATGGCCTGGGGTAAACCACAACAGACAGAATGACACGCAAAAGTCAACTCTAATCCCAAGTATGCTATATAAATGAAATGCTAACGACACAAGGTCAAGAGCCTACCTCATCTGGAAGTTTAATGAAGAACATCATTGAGCACGCAACTCAAGGCTTTATACCTACAACATTTCCTCAACAAACAAGATATGCAAGCATATGGTGATAATATATAATGCTAGAAGATAGATTAGCATAATCCATTAACATAAATGACAAATATGCCCATGGAATAATAATTCAAATATTTGCAAGATATCAATTGGACGAGAAAAGAGTATTTCTATTAAAATAATCAACATAAGTAAATAGGTGACAAAATTTTGTAACGAAACTTCTTGGAACCAAGAAACTAAGCCCCTCTAGCTAGGCCTCGACCACTTCAATCATCCACCAAAGGAAAGCTCATATAAAGGAGACAATGAGGTTCTGCATCACAAAGGAGGAAGAGATTGGGGGTTGAACAATGAGTTCAGACTTTCAAGGATAAAGGGATGCAGACATAATAGGAAGTGAAATTTATCCAGAGTATCTTTGCTCTCAAAAGTTGAATTCTCTCCTCTTCCACGACTTGGATATGGCTTAATTTATAGTCTTCAAATGGACCTGAAGGGATGAGTCAAAGTGTTTCCAGTATATGCAATGTCAAGGATCATGGATCTCGTGACGTGACATGGAAACCAGACATAATTTTTAATTTTTAGCACCAAAACTGATGTACGTGGGTTGTAGTAGATCAACCTGTGTATACACTTGTTGTCTAACTAGTAGGGTGCGTATATGTGGAAAAATGTGATCTTTTGGCTCTGGAAGGTAAAAACGAGGACTTCAAGTCTACATAGAGAAATGGAAAGGCCATCCAAGAAATTTTCATGGGGTGAGACAATTTTTTCTATAATAAATGCCCCCTAATGTGTGAGGTTAGAGGCGTATTTGCGATGGCCAAAATACATTATAATTCCTAGAAGTGGAGTGATGGAGACCTAGCTGGAAGTCCTAGTTACTCACGAGAATATTAAAATCCATAATGACTTGATACAGATGGCTTCCAATCTAAAATACACTGGAGATCGATGTGTAAATATACCAAATAGTTGGTCATGGCCATGAATAGGAAATACAAAGTAGACACATACCATAGGTTGTCATAGTCATGAACAAGGCCCAGTGGAATCCAGTCTCAAAATTAATTTGAACATATTTGTATACAATGGAGTACAATATGATCTCCTATGATCACAAAAGTCATATAGGTACTATTGTAATGAAATATAGAAACATAATAAGAATGTTGCTACTATAAGCTAGAGTTCTTCCACACTATCCACCAAGGTCAAATTCTACAACATGTGAATAGAGGAGTTGATGTCAAACACAATGAGACTTAAAGGCACCGAGTACATTATTACAAGTGTGAATAATCATGTTGAGGTAAAACACTTGAAGAATCCATCAATCAAGAGACATTGATTTATTCCCAACTGTCGATGGCAGGAGAACCTATCATTGATTATTGTAATCCTCTAGGTACTCATAGGAATCTAGGTCTTATTTCCATAATAGATGAGTTGAAGTCGATGGAAGGAGACCTGCTGAAAGGAGAGAATTAGGGAATCTCTCATTAGTTAGCATGAGGTACAAAGAAATATATTGATGATTAGGAGGAGCTTGGACGAATAGGATGTTCACAAACCAATGACTCTTTGTGTCTTTTTCATGCACTAGATGCAAGTAGTGCATGGAAAATACCCTATGAATAGAAATCGATAAGGAAGATTGCTGACAAAGGAGAGGAAACCACCAATAAGGATAATAACATCTAAGAAACTACATGAATCCCAATGTGTGAATATATTTATTGCCGTTGAACACAAGGGAAACCCCCTAGTCAGTGACCAATGAGGAGATGTTGGCTATTGGGTTCAAGGTTACCTACCCATAATGAATGTAGGACCAGGGTGCATGGTAGGACTACAACTTCGTTTGGATTTGAGACACACTAAGGGTATGGTCGACATGCAAAGTCAAGAGTTCTGAGAAATGACCAACACAGGATTATAGACTTCCTTTGAATAAGAGCATGAGACATATGGATAACTCAAGCAGCATAGACTTCATGATGAAACTTTGTGATGCAGGAGGCTTCAACAAACTCTCCATAGGTACTATAAGAATAACCAGTTGGAGGAGTAATCTTTAAGTAATGAGATCGGCTTCCTAAGGTCATGCTAAACCCAAACTTTGGATGATAGGTGGACTCAAACATTTGTGCTCTATTAAAAGGTGACACGACTTCTACCAATATGAGATAATATTTTTATCCCCCAATTTGTTTGTTTTTTCATAGGAAAATAAATGCTATGACACAAGAGAGGAAATGAGTGTCACGAGTAAGCAACTAGCTCCAAATAGTGGAACATACATATGCTCAATGCAAGGAATTGAATGTGGGGCATGGACACTCGGGGGAATGTTTCCTGTTAGGTTACAGGGTGTCAATATGCAAATGATATAAACAAGGCTCTACTTGGCTAGTGATGTAAATTGTTGAGGTAAGAGTCTTATAACGAGAAAGAGAGAACCAGAAATGGTCTCAACACTGCAAGCAAGATGATGGAATGCAACTACAAATTTACTATAAGGAATGCTTGTGAGTAAGAATATGAGGTTCGAATGCAAATTCATATCATAAATATAAATAACTTCCATTCCTATGGAATAACTTCTGCATGGGAACCAAATGGCACAAAGTTTCTAACTAGGGCACCCATGTTTGGTAAGACTCTACCACTTAATAACAACACTTCTAGTAGCAATAAGAAGGTTTTGTGTCACTAGTAATTGGGTTCGTACCTAAGGAAAATGGATCACAGTAATAGGACAATGCAATAATGCAAAATGGAGTGAAAACCTATCATATATACCAGTGAAATAAAATATCCACTAAAGGCATGAAGGGGCAGTACGACGCTAGAAAACGCAAAAAAATCCTGGAAAAAACCACCAAAACCAACTCTTTTCGCTGTACTATTAGTCCATAAGGTCAAAACATCATCCCAAGATATATGAAGTGGGTAAAAATTTCTACTAATAGTAAAAATAGACCATTTTATCACACCATTTGAGTTTTTTCACCCACATAGTGCATTATAGGCCATTTTTCCCACTATCTTCAAGTGTTTATTATAGGAGATATGATCAACAAAATTAGTGATCATTTGGACCAATTAAATTCTCTTTCCCTCCTCTTCATTTTCAGTGGTTTAAAATTCAATTTGACGTCCAAATATTTTAGTATTAGAGGGTGCAAAATGTGAATTAGGGTGTACGCAGATGATAGTTTATAAAAACTTGGCCACATATATGAATCCCTATACATGACTATTACCATATTAGCTCACGTACAAGCCCGTGAACACTTTTGTTTTGAAAGATTTAACTCAAAAACTGACTTTTCCTTTGCAGGATGGTGCTTGAATGGAGGGAGAGGGAGCATGAAGAGATAGATGTAACAGTGGAAAGGAATGCAGGGGCCCAAATGGATTTAAAAATATGTGGCCTTAATAAATTTTGGACTCTCAAAGGAATGAGGGATCAACTGAGGTTACTCCATATGCTCATAAACTATTGGGATTCAGAGACATAGGCCTTCAATTTCGATGGGAAACTAGTGAAGATGTAAGTGGATGACATATATTTCATCACAAAATTGTCTTGTCACGGTGAGGTAGTGAATCTCAAGGCTGAGGGGTCTGAGGGTGGTATGACTATGGAGGATTGCACTGCCACCCACTTTGTTGCAGGCACATATAAAGTAGGGATCCAACTCCCAATCAGGGTGATTGGGAACCTAAGGTTGAAGATCGTCGTGCTTGTTCTTACATGGATCTCTGGGTTGGATTCGTTGCATCAAGAATTGAGGCCACTCATTTTCTACACAATGGAGTTATTATGACCCACTGTTTATGACTGGTGTACCTCACTGCTCACTAACATGAAAAGCCAGTTGACGTATTGCAAATAAGGGAGAAAGAGAAACTTCATATTTGCATCCATTATGTGTAGTTTCTCTTTTTAGTGGGTTCCACGATTGAGCCCTAGAGTAGAGTTCATTTAACATGAACTACATGATCCAACCATGTCACGGTGGACCAACGTGATGAGGTAGCTAGGAGGTGGTAGG
>JASDQU010192009.1:7921-19953 GCA_032191745.1 Picea mariana
CTTGTATTGTAAATTACTCTAACTTCGAGACAAATTTTCTTAAAGGGTGAGGGTATGTAACAACCCAATTGATTTTTATTGATCATAGTTGTTAAGTTAAATTTGATTAATTATTAAATTAAATACAATGAATCTTTTTACTATTTTATTATATTATGGTAGGTGAGGGAATTAATGAGGGGATAAGGAAGTTGAGAAATTGAATGAGGGAGAGGGATTCGAGAGAGGAAGATAAGGAAGGGGGGAGAGGACTTGGAAGGGGGTCTTTCTTTTGAGGAAAATTCTGGAAGAAGAGGGCAAGGAGGAAATTCTGCAAAAAAGAGGGAAGAAGGAGAAGATTGGAGAGGACAAAGATTGTTTTGGGAGAAATTTTACAAGGGCACTGCTGTTGCTGGGAACTTTGGGCTTGGGGTCCAGGAAACCACAAGGATTCCTAGATCTAGGGAGCTGAAGAGGTTGTTCCTAGTTGGATGGGAGGTAAATATTCAGTTTTGGGCAGTTTGGGAAATTACAAGAGCAAAAGAGAAAGGGGATAAATCCACCAACCTACAGGTCGAGGTATGTATTTTAATGTTGTTATTGTTATTATGCTGTTGTTATCATGCTTCCTGTATACCAAATTATTCCTTGTATAAAGAAAATCATGAACTTAATTGCAGTCATTATAGTAGGAGATATTTATATTTTTTTTTGAGGCCCTGAATTGGAAGGTCTTACACACATCTCTTCTCAGAGATATCTACCACCATTCGAGCAAGTTATTTCCAGTTCTACAATTTTACAGTTTCAACCTATTTTATTTTTTCAATAGAAGTTATTATTCATTGGATATCTATTGTTGTTCTCCATATCTTTGTGTTATTGTATTCAGTCTATTATTCATTTCATTCCGCTCATAAATCTGGATTAGTGGTATCAGAGCGGTCTGCTCTTCATTTATTTTTCCTCGTGCATGTCCCCAACAAGATCTGGGTACAAGAAGTTGGGACTCAAACCAGTCGAGCCTTTGCAATATCGGACGCGCCAAACCTGACAACAACTCATGGGGGATGAGAAGAAATATGACGGAGCAGGAGATCCTTTTAAATTGTTGCTCGAAGAAGCCCTTACGCGACAAAGGAACGAAATGATGGACAACTTTGCACAGATCCTTCAGCGGCTACCCACATGAGATGCATCTTCATCAAGAAGCCATGCAACCCCCTTCAAGGTACAAGTAAAGTTTGATATTCCATTATTTGAAGGACTGATAAATGCAGATGTTGTAGATAATGGATGAATCTGCTTGAAGGGTATTTTTTGATCCATAATTTTTTTGACATAGAAAAGATTACTTTTCCACTCCTCAAGGTCATCCCCCATGTTAAGCATTGGTGGGATACTTACTCTAAGCAAAGGGCCATAGAAGAATCTACAATATTTGCAGCTGCCCGCACATGGGATTCCTTCAGGGATACCATTAAAGAACATTAATACCCTGTTGGAAGCTACGAGGACCAATACACAAGATGGACCATGCTGCATCAGGAAAGGGACCAGAAAATACCAGATTTCACCAACATTTTCCATACCCTGTGCACCAAATTGGGTATCAAAGACTTTGAACAACATCTGGTGCGAAAATACCGCAGCTATATGCATAGATACATTCAAACATAAATAGAGTTTCTGGATATCGCATTATTAGCTGCGACTTATAGATATGCTGTCAAGATCGAACAAAAATTTAAGCAGAAGAGGCGAGAGTTTGGATCTGCAAAATACTCACAGCCGAAGCAGGGAAAAGGCGGACCCATCCCACAAAAAAAGGGACAGAGAAAATATGGGCACTCTCAGGACAACCAGTCCAAGACGCAACCCAAGAAGGGTAATGAGAAGTCAAAGAAGGACACAGGAAAGTGGTCTGAATACCATAAAATCCCTTGGCACAACAATGAATAATTTCCCTCCAAGCAATCACTGGTGGGCAATCTGAAGGCTTCCGAGTCAGAGGAAGATTCTCACTTCGAATCAAATCCAGCAGGAGGGAAGTAGATTATCGATGTCGAACCTAACACCACTGTCGCTACCACCAAAGTCCAGCCAAGCGAACCAGAAGAAACAGAGGAAGGGGAATGCCTCTTTCACTCATAAATGTGGGTAAAGGGGGCTCCAATTCATTTCATTGTTGATAGCGACAACAAGAAGAACTTGATCTCAAAAAAGGTCATTAAATGGCTAGACCTATTGATGACACCTCACCCGCAACCCTACACCATCGGCTGGTTTCGCCAAGGAAGAGATCTTCGTGCCAACCAACAATGTCGTCTGCCCTATGGCATCAATCCCTTCAAAGGCGAGGTATTGTGTGATATTTCTCCCCTTGAAGTTTGTGATGTTCTTTTAGGACAACCATATTTGTGGAAAATACATGCTATGTATGAGTCTAGACCCCGTAGTGTTATTATTAATTTGGGTAGACAATTGTACAAGATACCTGAGGTAGCGCCGCCTACCACTATTTCTTTAATCTCTACCAAGCAATGTAGCAAGGTCATTTTAAAGACTGGGAAGTTCATCTTCTTTGTGATCCATGCTCAAAGTAAGTAAAAGGTCTCTACCACATGTGTGACCTCTACACAAAGCCTCTCTTTGAAGTAGAGACAAGTGGACAGGATCATGGAAGAGTACAAAGACATCTTCTCCTCATTCACCAGGGTACTGATGCACTTCCAGGTCAAGCATCCAATTGATCTAACCCTCTGTGCACCTCTGCCTAATGGACCAATCTATCATTGCTTGCTGATGGAAAATGAGGAAATCAAGCGTCAGATCCAAGAACTACTTCAAAATGGGCACATTAGAGCCATCTCCTCCCCTTGGGGAAGCCCGATTGTATTGGTGCAGAAGAAAGACAGGACATGGCAGCTTTGCATTGATTACATAGTATTAAACAAAATCACAGTCGAGAAACGGTACCCAATTCCTCTAATTGATGACCTTCTTGACCAACTCAAGGGGGAAAAGTTATTTAGCAAGATTAACCTAAAGTTTGGCTACCACCAAGTTCCCATTGAACCGACTGATGTATGGAAGACAACTTTCAAATCTAAAGAAGGTCTCTTCGAATGGATGGTCATGCCCTTTGGCTTAACAAATGCACCAAAAACTTTCATGAGGTTGATGGATGATGTATTGCGACCCTTCACTAACTCTTTTGTGGTGGTATCTCTGGATGACATCCTCATCTTCAACATAACTTGGGAGGAGCACATGCAACATATTCAACAGGTTTTGAGCACTCTACGGCAAGACAATCTATATGCCAACTTGGAAAAATACTCCTTTGGCATGAACAAGGTCCAATACTTGGGCTACATTGTTGATGAGCCTGGGGTACATGTGGATCTAGCTAAGATCCAAGTCATCCGTGACTCGCCAGCCCCAACCACACTAACCGAGCTTCGATGCTTCTTGGGACTTGGCAAATTCTACTGATGGTTTGTGTTTGGATTCTCCCATATTGCATGGGCCGTCATCCAAGTGACCAAGGGAGGTGGCAAGGAAAATTTCACATGGGGGAAGGCACAACAATGAGCATTTGATGATATGAAACATCGATTGTGCTCAGCTCCAGTAGTCTCCTTACCTGATCTGCAACAACAATTCGAGATTGAGACTGATGCATCTGACTATGTTGTAGGAACAATTCTCACTCAACATGGTCATTCGGTAGCATACCATAGTGAGACACTATCGGATACCGTTCGGAACTACCCCGCCTATGACAAGGAAATGTATTCCATTGTGAAAACCTGTCGTCAATGGAAACATTACATTCTGGGAAATGAGAAAATCATCTACACTGATCAAAAGCCTCTGCAGTTCATACATAGACAAGGGAAGTTGCAGAACGACCAACATTAAAAATGGTCCACATACCTGCAACAGTTCCACATCGACATCAAGTATAAAACATGGAGCTCAAATCGTGTCACTAAGTGCCTCCGTCGACCTCCCGTGGATGCACTCACCACCGTGCTACATTCTTGTGGGAATGAGGCATATGAGTGGCCCCAACTTTATCAAGAATATCCCGACTTCGCCACCACCTATCAGCTCTTGGGTACATGCATGAGTTTCACCAATTTTCACATTCAGAATGGACTGCTATGCCATCTGGGCAACCTTTGTGTTCCTATAAGTGAGCGTGCAAAACTGATTTGGGAAGCTCACTACAGTCGAATGGCAAGACATTTTGGCATGGAAAAATTGTGGCCATTCTACCGAAACATTTTTATTGGCCAAAACTTCGACAGGATGTGAACAAGTATATCAGATCTTGCACTGCCTATGCCATTGCCAAGTTAACCATCAAGAAGCAAGGCTTATACACCCCTCTTCCTACTCTCGAGAGGCCTTGGGAATCCATCTCAATGGATTACATGTCTAGCCTTCCGCCCATCAAGAAAGGCAATGATTGTGTATTTGTGGTGGTTGATCGGGTTTCGAAGATGGCCATTCTCACAGCCTGGAAGAAGAGCATCACAACGACAGATACTGCCAAGATCTTCTTTGAACGAGTGTGGGTCCATTTTGGGATACCATAGACCATCATCTTCGATTGGGATAGCAGGTTCCTCAACACATTTTGGTCGACTCTTTGGTCACTGTTGGACACCAAGCTCACTAAATCCACTGCCTTCCACCCTCAAACCGATGGCCAAACAAAGGTTGTCAATCGGATGATTGTGCACGTCCCGCACATGTATAACTCTAAGAATCCATGTACATGGGATGAGAATATTCCCTATGTTAAACACATCTACAACATGGCCCTCCATAGTTCCACCAACCATAGCCCATTTTAGGTGGGGTTGGGATTCCAACCCTTGGGTCCCATTGATGTTGCACTACCTATTGCAACCACACAAACATAATCTTCCCATGTTTAGTATGAGGCTGACAAAGCCACCATATTCATTGAGTGGATTCAACACATCCACCAACAGGTCCATCAGATTTTTCAGAAAGCCAATGTTAAGTACAAGCATCGCCATAATCAACACCAGGTACCACACAGGTTTCAGGTGGGAGACAAGGTCTGGTTACATTTGTAGAAATAACGCCTTACAGGCCCCCATCAAAAGATCTATCCACTTTGCTATGGGAATTACACTATCACCAAGGCTGTGGGTGACAATTCTTTTGAGCTCAACACTCCCCCCTTCCTTGGCTTTCACCCATTGTTCAATGTGGACCTCCTCTGGCCATATTTTCCACCATTATTTGACACCTCAGAGATCGCAGAACAGTGGACACCAACATAGCTGAACCCTAACTACATGGAAAATGCATCCACTCATTAGATAATGGACACACAAATCAATGGTACTCGCTAGGAGAGGATCCAACTTTATCAGGTTGCCAAGGCAAGGTAGGTCCCGCACCAAGGCAAGTGGCTCAGCCGAGGCAAAATTCAGCAGAAATTTGCTCATCTGATGGGGGCACTCAACGCAATGGAGACGATTGCTTCCTAATGGGGGAGGACTGATCCAAGTGGATATTGGTGGCCACCCACTTGTTCTAGCTGGCTCCTCTTGACAATTTTTAGTTCAACACGTTTCTCTGTAATGATGGCATTTCTTTGTAATTGTGGGGTTTGCACTTCCGGGGCTGTCCTAAAGCCCCATACAACATCCAAGTTGATATTGGTGGCCGCCCACCTATTCCAACTGGTTTATTTTGGAAGTTTTCATATTAATACATCTTTTTTTACTTCTGGGGCTGTTTTGGGGCCCTAAACAATGTTTTTTTGGTTTGCCACAGTCAAACTAATGATGGAGTTTGAGTTTGATGGAATAATGTGTATTTTTTGAAAATACGTTTCAAACGGGCTATCACACGCCTAAAACAAAGGTTATATGCAAAAGTTACGACCCCGGGAAGTTGAGGTACCAACTTACCCATCGAGGCCCACATAACTTTTGGCATTTCATCTCCTAGGGTTAGGTTTTCAGATGTCTAGGTTTTTGGCATTCATGAGTAATGTTAAAAAGGATTATGGAGCCTCATTGTAATCATTTTGCTCAGACGGATGCGCATAGCAACCACATCTCTTCTCAGAGATAGCTACCACCATTCGAGCAAGTTGTTCTAGTTCTAGTTCTATCTAACCATGATGCTTCCAGGTAATGCTTCCTTCTTCAGCTTCAACTATGTAGGTTTTCATCTGTTTCTTTCCTTTGAAGTCGGTGTCATTTTAGTGTACATCTTTGAATCTTTCTCATTCTAGGTAAGTTTTGACGTACTTATTGAGGCATTTGTTTCCGATCTTTCTCACCAGGGAAGGTTCGGTGTACTTTTTTAAGTCACCCTGTTTACCTTTTTAAACTTTTTCCGAGTCATCGTACGAATCAATGAGGTAGTAATATTTAATTTAATCTACAAGTTTAAAAATAAAAATATTTGCCTTGTTTTTTCTATCTCAATATTAAAATAAATTAATATTTATAATGAATATAATTAATAAAATAAAAGATTTTATTAAGATAATATTATTTTTAAATTTTTGATATATTTTTTACAATTTGCTCTATCAACTTTGTTATCAATGAAATGATAATGTAACGTGTGCAGCCATTTGGAGCATTTGGTTAATGCGACTTTTTTTTTTTCTTAAATGATAAAAGAAATATAAAAATTTTATTTTGAAATTTAAATTGTAGTTATTTAAATTAAAGAAAATTTATGAGAATTATTATATTAATATTCAAGATTCTTTAGAGAAATTCTTAAAGGTGTAAAGAAAAGTTCGAAAGAAATCCTTAAAGTGGACCTTGCAGTAACCTTTATTATTTTTAAGTTTTGGGTTGTTAATTTATTATTTGGTTAGTTAGTTTTTATTAATATTATTTTAAAATTTTGATGTGATATGTAGTAATGTTATTGTGTATAAGTAAAATATGGTTATTATTGGTTTGTAATTTAAAATTTTGATGTGATATGGAAAATTAAAAATGTTGTAAATACTCTAACATCTACCATTTATGTAGTTGAAAATTAAAAATAAAGTTTTACATGGAAAATATTTTGGAAAGGAGAGTAGGAACATGCATTTTTTTAACAAGGAGATGACAAAAATATAGGTTATTTATTAAAGTTTTATTCCTATAAAAAGAAAGTTTAGAAAGAAAGTGATACAATTATTGAATGTCTCAAAAAATGGATGAAAAAATATATTTAAACCTTTTTTTTAATTATTTCGTGGATCATATTCTTTTTATGATGTGATTGTCAAGCACAAATTATCTTCTCAAACATAATATTTGATCTTGTCAAGCTTAATTTTAATTGGAAAAACAACTGACCCATGTTCCAATTGACAAATATGACCATGTTCCAATTGACAAATATGAAACTTCGAGGTATTTTGACAAAATTAGCTAAAATGAATGTGAAAAATGTTTCATTGCAACAAAGCCTAAGTCAACACATATTTAGATAGATACTTAATGAATGTCACAATTCAATGTAACAAATGAGAATAAAATAAATTCATTATATAACCATTCACAATTTGATATAACCATTAACACATCGATAATAAAAAAGTTTAAATAGATACTCAATGAATGTCACAATTCAATGTAAGAAATGAGGAGCAAACAAATTCAATATATAACTATTATATAACTATTCACAATTTGATATGACCATTCTTAATTTATTCTTTAAATAAAATAAATCTATGATGGAAAAATATTCGCTTATTCTTTTTTCATTTCTCATAATTTTAGATGGTAAATATCCTTATTCTTTTTTCATTTCTCATAATTTTATATGGTCAATACCTTATTCTTTTCTTTTTTCATTTATCATAATTTTCTTTTTTCATTTCTCATAATTTTAGATGGTCAATACCCTTATTCTTTTTTCATTTATCATAATTTCATATGGTCAATACCTTATTCTTTTTTCATTTATCATAATTTCAGATGGTCAATATCCTTCGATGATGTGTATAATTTCAATTCTAAAGTCAATGTTGAAAATGACCTATAATCTTTCAACTCATAGCAATAATCTTTTCTTGAAAATTAAACTCATCATTAAGATATTACCATAGAGCAATAGTATTTTCTTGAAAATTAAACTCATCATTAAGATATTACCACAAAATTAGAAATAAGGCAAGTAATTTATTATCTTTTGGAGTGATTAAAATATGAAATTGGTGTAGGGAATAGCATATTTTAAATAAATTATAAAATAATGTATTCATTAAATAGATTATAAGTTCAGCTCATGGCAATAGTCTTTCCTTGAAAATAAAACTCATCATTAAAATATTACCACACAATTAGAGATAAGGCAAGTAATTTATTATCTTTTGGAGTGATTAAAATATTAAATTGGTGTAGAGAATAATATATTACAAATATATTATTAAAGAATGTATTCATTAAATAGATTAGAAGAGTTTTAATGGCAGTGAAAAGTAATATGGAAAATTAAATATTATATAAATATTTTATTAAAAATTTATATGGAAAATATTTTGGAAAGCACGGTAAACACATGCACTATTTGACAAGGAGATGAAAAAGACATAGGTTATTTATTAATTTTTAAGTAATATGAAATATTAAATATCTTATAAATACTCTAACATTTATGAAGTTGCAAATTAAAAATAAATTTTTACATGAAAAATACTTTGGAAAGGAGGGTACGAACATGCACTCACTCTTTGACAAGGAGATTAAAAATATAGGTTATTTATTAAATTTTTATCCCTACAGAAAGAAAGTTTAGATTTTATATAGAAACATGCTCTCTAACATAAATACAAGACAACTAGCAAAGAAATACAATTATTAAATGTCTCAAAAAATGGATGCCAAAGACAGACTCAAACCTCTTCTCCTCTTCTTTTAATTATTTCGTGGAGCATATGAATTCTTTTTATGTGCCTATGAAGAAAAAAATATTTTCTCAATCTTAATTCTAATTGGAAGGCCAATATTTTATCTTCTCAAACATAATTCTAATTATTACTTTTCTACTCTAGAGTTCGGGGCGGAGGGACCCTTTGAGTCCCGATATTCTAAACCGAGCTACTCACATATTGGACTGATTTTCATAGAAGGTTTATCTCATTTGCAGAGATAATGAACATAGAGAATCCACATGTTTTCTCATATATAAGGAGAGACTAATGTAACGAGAGAGAGATTCAAACCCAATAGTGAGTGAGGGGCCGCAAACCCAAATAACAAATAGGAAGGATAAGAAACACATGTGCATTATTGAAACAGATATAGATAAAAAAGAAACACCTACTCGTATACATATTTCCACGAAGGTTAATATTTGAAAACAACTCACCCATGCTCCAATTATCAAATATGAAACTTTGGTATATTTTGACAAAGTTGGTTTAGGAAATCCTTTAAATAGCGGTGTTGGAGATAAAATATTTCTAAATGAACCTCATATCATTATATACAGGGCATAACTAGGGAAATGGACAAATAACTTTTCTAAGCTTATTCCTTTAAAAACGTTCATAAAATTAGGTGCTCAACATGGAGTATCAAAATTTCAAGTGTTTGGTGACTCATCGTAATCAATTACATGAATGGGAAAATTAGAATGGAAAAATTAACAGTGATCATTGTATTATGTTGAATTGCATCTTTCCTAAGTGGTTATGTTACATTGTGATGTTTATTCATGGTTATGTCACCTTTCGACATTTCCTTAGTGAGATAGCCCTAAATAAACATCCCAATGTGACGTAGAATTTTCAAGGCTAACTTATGTCAAATAGTTACATTCTTCAATGGTTGTGTCACATTGCAACACACATCTTCGATGTTTATGTTGAATTGCATTGTTCCTAAATGGTTATGCCACATTTTGATGTTCATTTAGGGTTATGTCACCTTGCGACATTTCATTAGGGTTATGTTTTAGTGTGATGTTTATGAATTGCACCCCTACTATTGAAATATGTACATTGAAATGCAACACAACCTTGAGGAATGTAGCAATTCAACATTATTCAACTAAGGTAAATATCACAATGTGACATTATCATAGAAAATCGTCGCATCGTGATGTAAATATTCATTGTATTATGTCGAATTGCATCGTTCCTAAATGGTTACGTTACATTGTGATGTTCATTTACGGTTATGTGCATAGTCAACTTAGTGTGATTCTTATGAATGGTAGACTAGTAGTAACCTTTAATTTGGCACCCATATTCCAATATGAGGAGCACAATTCATAAACATGACACTCAAACATATCCCTAAAGGAATGTCACAAGGTAACATAACCCTAAATGAATGCTAACCATTGTCAACAACTTATGAATTGTTGACTATAGATGACCTTGCACCCATATTCCAATATGAGGGACACAATTCATAAACATCACACTCAAACATAACCCTAAAGTAATCTCACAAGGTGACATAACCCTAAATGAACGTCGCAATGTGAAGTAACATTTTCAAGGCTAACTTATATTAAATAACTACATTCCTCAATGGTTGTGTCACATTGTGATGCACATATTCAATGTATTATGTTGAATTCCATCGTTCCTAAATGGATACATCACATTGTGATGTTCATTTAGTGTTATGCCACCTTCCGACTTTTAGTTAGTGAGATAACCCTAAATGAACAACCTAATATGATGTAAAATTTTCAATGGTAACTTATGTCAAATAGTTACATTCCTCAATGATTGTGTCACATTATGATATACATCTTCGATGTTCTATATTGAATTGCATCATTCCTAAATGGTTATGTCACATTGTGATATTCAATTATATTTATAGAAGTTAATACAATATTCAATTATATTTATAGAAGTTAATACAATGTAAGAATTTTATTCATATAAATTAAAACACTTTATATTTATATAAAGTAATAATATAAGTTGGTTCAAATATTAATATAAAGTATTATAATAAAATTTTTAACATTATATAATATAATCTTTAATACAATGTTATAATTGTATTATAAGATTAATATAAGTGAATATGATGATGAAGAATAATATAAATGATACAATATTATACTACAATATTTATATTAATATTATTATATGTTTATCTAACACACCCACTATCGTAATTTAAAAATTTTGGGGTTAATCTCCCACAATGAGAAATCTCCAGAAATCTGCATTAGCGAAATGCCAATCCTTGGTTCAATATCGGGATTCGAGGTTTCTAGTGTCAAAAATCATTCACCCCCAAGACTCGCGATCCTCCGAATTCCGACGCGCTCCCTACGCCTTAGCTCTCTTGGTTCAGCTCCCGGTCCATAGGACCTGCTACCATATGTCCGCATTTCTATAGCTACCCATCGGGGTTTCGGGGTTTATGATGTCGCGAGGCACAGGCCTTCGCAAATTTCGATCCTCCGATCCCCGATGCCACTTGACGTTGACTCATGGCCAAGCTTGGTCTTCCTACACCTGTCCCTTGTTCTGGCGCCTATGGCCCCCACTCCCTATGATGGCATGGAGTGACACCCGTCCTCCATTGGAGTGCTATGACTGTGGGACCGTCGCGTTTCGGGATTTCGCGACTCCTCCTGTCGTGAGTTTCTTGTAACCAAGAATCCCAAAATGCCGAACCCTGATCTCTTCNCTTGGACACGCGTCCCTCAGGTTAACGGTTATGATCGCGTCGAGAAATCGCGGATCGCGATTCCTGTATGCACGAGTTTCTTGCCTTTGGAAAACCCGATGCTCCAAATGCCGACTCGCCCAGATCGCCTGCCACGTGTCCTACCCTGATCAACGGTTGAGATCCTTTTCTCGGGATTTCACGACTTATCTTGCCTGTCTCATGGCATCCTCCATTTCCCATGTAGCCTCATCTGGGCCAAAATGTTTCCACTGCACCTTGACCTGTGCAATGGTTCTGTTCCGGAGTTGGGTTTCCCTTCTGTCCAATATGCATTGGGGTTCTGGCAGGAATTCTCCTTCCGGTTCCACCTGGATCACAGACCAG
>JASDQU010192010.1:0-11236 GCA_032191745.1 Picea mariana
ATTAGGGCCGACCTGACACTTTCTTATTTTGTAATTATTTTCTTTAATTATTTTCAGGGCCTACATGTACTTCCTTTTTCAATTCACTTTGTCATCTTCAAAAATTCATTTCTCCTCAACCATGAGGATCCATGTGACGTGCCACATACCACCAGAACCAGCATGATGTATACTATCCATTCATGGGTGTTGTATATGCATGTGCATTTTCCTTCATGTCCAAATACATTTATCAATCTTGCAGTCCAAAACCCATGACTAGGGTTGACATCAATGACAACAATCAATCTTCCAACACCACCTGTGTTGTCCACTTGAAGAAGGATGAATTTCCCCAATAAAATATAGGCCCCACTATTGAAAGGGTCCTGAAGCTACCACAAGATTCAATGGCAAGGACTTGAGCTACAGTTTTCCAGAGAATTTTTGACACTTAACACAAGCCCTGATTTTTTCACAAACATTGACGAATAGAGTAGACCAGAAATATCCATCCATGAGAATTTTATAGGCTGTAGTTCTCTAGAAGTGATTTCCCCCACATATGTTGTCATGAAAATCAAACATAATCCTTTGGGCTTCTGGTGGGTCTAGACATCTCAAAAACACTCCCAGAGGGTCCTTCCAATACAATACCTAGTCAATAAGGCAATATCTAATTTATTTGAGCTTAAGAGATCTTGCCTTGCTTTTCCCCATACCATCAGGGGGCCTTAACTCCTGCAAAAATATTGTGATTTCTTTGTACCAGACGCATTCTACCAATGGAGGGCTGATTTGTGGGTCTGTATGAGACAACTCATCTTGTTAATTTTATGAGCAGGTGTTGACTAAGTTAACCCCCAAAGCTTCGTGATTAGATTTAGCCAATATATTAGCTAAACCTTAGCCTTTAACTAGTTTGGTGGGATTTATTTCTAGATCAAATTCAAGGATTTTGGCAATCCACTTGCTCCTTATTCTATCTATGTCAGGCTGAATGAGAATGTCCTTCATGGAATCTGAAGGAACATATGCAATGATCTTTGAATGCAGAACATATAATTTGAAATATTTGATAGCTTTCACCAAAGCATAGGCCTACTTCTCCATGATGTCATATTTGATCTTTGCATCCCTCGGTGCTCTGCTGAAAAAGGAAATAGGCTGCTCCAACCCTTCGGCATTCTTCTGCAATAAAACAACTGCTACTGTATCAAAAGAGGCAAAGGAAAAAAATAGAAAATCCTTGGAATAATTCGGACTGATTAGCACAGGTGCCTCAGTCAATGCCTTCTTGATTTGGTTGAAGGAATCTCTTGACTTAGCAGTCCATTTTACTTAATTTCCCTTCCTGAGCATGGTTGTGATATGCTTTACTAATTTGACAAAATTTGAAACAAACCTTCTTAAGAAAATAATTTTTCCCAAGAAAGATTGGACTTCCTTCTTGGTCCTAGGAAGTGACAAGGTTTGAATAGCTTCTACCCTGCTTGAATCAATATGGACCCCCTCTGTTGATACTATGTGCCCCAACATTTTTCCCTCCTGCATGGCAAATAGAGACTTTTTGAGATTTAAGGCGAGACCAAATTTTCTGCATTTTAAGAAGACCTTTCTCAGATGATAACAATGCTCTTTATCAAATCTGGAAAAAATTGTAATGTCATCCAAGTAGATGACTACAAATTTATTCCTTTCTCCAATGAAGGTGATGTCCATAGCTCATTGAAAGGTTGCTCCTGCGTTCATCAATCCAAAGGGCATTTCGGCATACATGAATGTGCCCCAAGGAGTGGCGAAGGTCGTCTTTTCTCAGTCTTCAGGCAGGAGAGAGATCTGATTGTATCCAGAAAAACCGTCAATCATGGAAATCATGGATGCACCTGTCACCCTCTACAATATGTGTTCCATATTTGTCAAAGGGTAATTGTCCTCCTTAGAGCTTCTTTTCAGGTTCCTGAAATCAACACAGAGTCTAATTTCTCCATTCTTCTTCCTTACAGGGACCAAGTTGGCCACCCAATTAGAATATCTCAAAGGGACAATGATTTGGGCATCCAATAGCTTCTTTACTTCATTTTCCATAACAGACAGCAACATAGGATTCATTTGTCTTAATTTCTTCCTAAATGGTTTGGCCTCCTCTTTCAATGTGATCTTATGCTCAATGACACTTGTTTCATATGTTCTGAGGTATTCATAGGTCCAGGCAAAAACATCATCGAATTCTCTTAATAGCTGAGTGTACTCGGCCCCTTGCTCCCTTGACAAGCTACTTGACAGCTTGACAAATTTAGGCTCCTTCTCTATACCAATATTGCACTCATCCACATCAGCATCCTCATTTTAAATCTTTCCCTTTACTGCCACATCATTTATGTCAAATAGTATTTCCAAAGGAACTAGTCCCTTTGGGATATGATTACTGGGCAACTGGATGATATGATGGTTAGCAATTTTGTTCAGAAAAATATCAGCATGAGGATTTATTTCAAAATCAGGATCTTGGTCAATCTGTAATGCAAAAAACTCATCAACAGTCTCCAGGAATCTTTTGATTTCAAGATCATGCTCAAACAATTTTCAATGCTTAACATTGTCAAGTATAGAGGGTTTGAATTTCACTTCTACATCATACCTGAGCTTAGGCGGCAAGGGGACTCTGAAATTACTTGCTAAGACAGCCAGAGAATCAGCCATGGCATTCTCTCCCCTTGGAATAAATGAAATTTTGAAAGCTAAGAAGAAACTGTCAACAAGATCCCAGACTTCATTTCTGTAACTTCTAAGCTGAGGGTGATTGGTTTGATAAATATTTCTGATCTGATGGACAATTAAATCGGCATCCCCAAACACTGATATCTCTTTAATTCCCATCTCCTTGGAATCCCTCAAACCCAAAACAAGAGCTTCGTATTCTGCCCCATTGTTGGTAGTTTCAAATTCTAACTTGTAGGACAGAGATATGATCTCTTGAACAGGTGAAACAAGGAACACTCTAGCACCAGCACCTTCTCTAGAAGAGGCTCCATCAAAGAACATTTTCCATACAGAGGTAATCGGAGGGGAATCTTCACAGAGAGTAAGGGACTTCTTTCTAATTTCGAGAGGGGTTTCATGGGCATTAGTGAGCTGCAACAAGCTGGATCCTAAATCAGTATCAAGGGAAAAAATAGGATGGTTGGTGGGGTCAGATTCATCACTAATAATGTAGGCCAATTGAGATTATATGTATAGTCTTCTATGCTCCCCCCCAAACACAGGAATGGTATCATATGTGAGGTCCATCTGCAAGATTACCCCAAGTCTTTTTATCCAAGATCTTGACAAAAGCATACCAAACTTGGGGGGAACATCAACCACCACAATATCCATGACCACACTTTTCATGGGGAGTTGGAACAGAGATACGGCTAAGTCTTTGATAACCCCAAGGCACTTAACCTTCCTGGAGTCAAATGAATACAGATCATGATAAGTCTTTGTGATTTCTAATCCAAGTTCATCCATGACAGTTTTGGGCATGAGATTATGAGATGCCCCTGAGTCCATCAAACAATTATGCAGCACCTTGTCATGTATGTTCAGATATGTATAGAAGGGAGGGGATGAATCATCTCTATATTCTATCAAGGGTCCCAAGATGACTGATGGATTTTCATCTTGAAGGTTCATTGAGTCTGTGGAGTGACATCATGGCTCAAACTGCAATAGCTTAGAGAGGGATTTTTTGAAATCTTCATGCTTGACTATCTCTGAAAGGGGTATAGGGATCCTAATCTTTTGAATTTTATGATCAAAGATAAAATAGGAGGGGGGGGTCAGAATTTCTCTCACTTCTGGAATAGGACATTTGACTATTGGTGAGGGGTTCTATGTTTTATTCTCCTTGTTGTTGTTCACTGCATCTTTAGCAGGCTTCTCTGCTCTGGAAGGTTGATCGGAGATGTCAGATTTCCCTTCTTTCTTCTTATACCTGAGGTTATATTTATTGGGACTACTATTTGTCTTCTCCTCTTTACTCAGCTCATTTATTTGGCTATCCATGAGGGACTCCTCGTATGCAGATTGGGTCATATGGGGAAATGGGGAGGTGTCTCCAAGACAATGGATTTTAGGATCAAGCTCTTCTTCCTCTCCTTCTTCATCAACAATGAGGTTATTTTGGAGGGAGGTTTGGATTTTCTGATCATCCCTATCTTTGTTTCGAGGCTCTCTTGGGAGTATATGAGGGGAAATATTATGTCTTCTGAAATTTCCTCTGTTATCAGCATTCTGGGCACTCTTATAACTTTGTTTCCCTTCAAATTTCATCTTCTCCATTTATGTATAAAGATATTTCACCAGCTTGGTCAATTCATCTACTTGAGGGTGGGAGGCAGGGGAACTAGAGGTTGAGGCTTGATATCTCCCCCTTCCTCTGTCTCTGTCAGCTTTATTCTTAAGTCTGTCAACTTCCAACACATTGGAATCTACTTCAAGGTTTACATCTTGCATATGAGCCAAGGAGGTAGCTCTTCTCTCTCTTAACAGGAGGTTGAAATCAGGGTCGAAAGCACTAGCATAAGTAATTTTGGCAAAGGCTTCAATAGGATTTATCTCAGTAGGGATCTTATTGTACATTTTTTTGAATCTCTTGGAGAAGTCGAAGACAGATTTCCCCTCGTTTCTCTTTAGGGACCCGAACTCTGTGATATAATACATAAAGTCCTTTTTATCCCCCCATTGTCTCAAGAAAACATCATCTAAAGCCTCAATCCCAAAAATGGATCCAGGGGTCAATCCCCTAAACCATTTCCTAACCTCATCAAGGATCTGGACAAATACTCTCATCCATACATCCTCATTTTCAATATTTAGATTGTTTGCATAATTGTAGAAGGCAGCAAGGTGTTCTTCAGCAGTTATGTCTTCTTCTCCTGTGAATTTGGGCATGTATTTTAGGTAATCTCCAATGGGGATAAAATTCATGGGCTAAGGTAAGACTAGAGGGGCATACCTTGCAACCACTATGGAATTCATTATATTCCTCAGGAGATTGGCACCGACCATAGTGATGATAGCTAGAGGGGAACCAGGAGGAGATGGAGTTCAGACCGGAGAGAGTGGAACTGTTCTTCTGGGAGAAAAGGGGACCGACTGATTGTTGGGGGAAAAGGTCACAGGGCTCGAGGGAGCAGAGGTTTGGACTTCTGTAAATACAATGATTCTAACAAGGGGAGCAGTGGTGAAACCCAGAGTGGGAAAATATTATGAGGTCCTAGGTTTAAACCATGGTACAACTTCAGGGGAGATAGGAGTGACGAGGATTTCTCCCTCCAATCCCATACCAAGAGGGGAGAAATCAACAGGAACACTCCCAAACTTTAAACTTTGGGAAACTCCAACATATGGTATCACGAGAGAATGAGAAAAAACTATTGGAGTTTCTATAGAAGGATGGTGAAAATCATCATAAATACATGGTTCGACAGCTGAAGTACCTTCTTGGAGGATCTTTCATATTCTAATAATTTTCTCTGGGTCAGCTTCAAGTGTTGCTAGAGGCAGTTGTGGATTAGACCTCATGTGTCTGCCTCTGGAAGACACAGCTGAAACAGTGGAGTCACCAGGTGCACAGTTGAAATCTTCAATGTACTGAGTTCTGATGCACCTTCAGAAATAGTAAGCTTTGTCATTCAATCCTAAAGAAAATATTCAATTCGTCTCTGGCAGCGACGCCAGAAATGTTAGCACTAGAAGTCTCCTTTGGATTGTGGTAGAGGTAATCCCAGTACCCATCAGTTTTTATGTCACAATGAATGAATTTAAAGGGGGTCTAATGGATGCAAACTCGGGATGATATCGCTTTAACTCAGAAAACTGGGCTGGTATGCACAGGCAGATGAGGTCTTGATCTAACTTTAGATAGTAATTTGAAGTAAGGGTGAGTAGGAGGAAGAACTTGAGGTCTTAAATATTTGCTCGATCTTAGATATCAGGACTTTGCCCCACCATTAAACTTCGAGAAAATTTCAGATTCTGAATACCTGTGAACCGTCGATCTGAACTCCTCTTGGAATCCTAGTTGCTGAAAATTGATTTTGCCCACTCCCTTGATTTTAGTCCATATCAGACCGATCTAAGTGTTGTGCTTTGTTCTTATGGTTGCGGCCTATGTAAATAAATACTTGGACAACTGGAAGAGGGCTCGGGAAAGAAAAAGGATCAGTGATAGAGGTAGAAAGGGAAGTGATTAACCTTAGAGAAAACAAAAATCTTGGGGTCGAGACTTATGAGGTAGGATTACACAAAACAAAAGGTCGCTCAAACGATCGAGGGAAAACATAGAGCAAACTACCAGCCGAAAGTGGAAAAACTTAATATTTTGTCGGCGAAAAGGAGAAAGACAGGGAAAAATTACAGACCTAGGTAGCAACCACAAACCCACAAGACTCTTACAAGTTTGTGTGATAACAGAGGCTATCCAGTCTGATCATAGTATCTCCTTCCTTGCTTGTTGATAGGTTTCTTTTTCCTTCTATGGATTGAATGTTGGCATGCGCTCATCTAATTTCCTTATCCATTGTTCCACTCCTTTCACTTTTTTCGTAGCATCTAGTTCGGTTCTCGTTCCACCATGCATAATAGTTGTTATTATTGGTTGATCGTCCCGTTCTTACACAACTATCATCTACATGTTACAGTTATGATTCTGGTGTTGGTTTTGATTCCCTCTTTCCTGCCACTTCGCTATTAATTGAGGATAGTATTTTTCCGCATGATCCAAGGCTTTGCAATATGTGTATGTCGTGCAAGGATTTGGTAAATCTCTTGCTAAATGTCTTGTCGTTCAATCCTAGGGAAAATCTTCAATTCATCTCCGGCAGTGGTGCCAGAAATGTTAGCACTAGAAGTCACCTTTGGATTGCGGTAGAGGTAATCTCAGTACCCATCAGTTTTTATGTCACAATGAATAAATTTAAAGGGGGTCTAATGGATGAAAACTTGGGATGATATCACTTTAACTCAGAAAACTGGGCTGGTATGCACAGGTAGATGAGGTCTTGATCTAACTTTAGATAGTAAGTTGAAGTAAGGGTGAGCAGGAGGAAGAACTTGAGGAGAAAAAGTAAAGGTATTCTATGGACATCCTGTCTTCCAGCAACCTGAGGAGGAAAATCTTCGAATACAAGATCATATTGGATAAAAAACTTCAGGAAGCTAAAACCCATATAACAATACTACAATCAAACATACATCACAATATAGTTACAACAACTCGATTGGATCCTCCATGCCCGATTCTTTAGTATCAGAAGCAATAGAGATGAAAAGAAAGTTGACTGCCATTAAAAAAGAAGTCTCAAATGGAGACACATAACCATAGAACTAGAGGCTTCATTAAAAATTTACAATCAGGAGCTTAGCTGAACCATCGACCTTAACAAAATATCAAAACTAATTATTTATACTTAGAATATACTTGCCACTACCAGGAATGTGACCTGGCCACTACAATCAAAGCCTTGCATATGCGTCTTCTTTGTTAGACTGTGTAGGCACTCTTCTGTCAGACGCAAGCTCAAATCAGCATGGGCTTTGCAGGAAAAGTTTCCCTCGGGAGTACCACAAGCTGATGGCTCAGCCCCCTCAGCCAAACCTTCCATTTATGGAGTGAAATGAGGTTTCAACCACCTCCCCTATTTTCATTAACTACTTTCATTGGGATCGGGATGAGGCTTGACACCCCTGAATGTCCCAAGCGATGCTCACGACTTTTGTGAGTCAATATGGGTGCCTTGAAGCCACGCAACTCTTATTTTGTGACCAACATGGGCGCTTTTGGCCTTTGGCGCAGCCCTTTCTATCGCTCCATGCAACATTGGGATATGGCCATGGGACCAACTCTTGGGCTCTTCGCGATTTCTCATTTCCTGAACTTGCATTGCGCTCCATGCGAAAACCCTCGAGTCATGAAACCGCGACTTCTCAGATCATGTGCCACGTGCCCTTTGAATCGAACGACCTAGATAAATATCAGAATTTCATAATTTCATGACTTGGGAAATTTGCACATTCCTCACTTGAGTTTTCCCGAAATGACTTTCTCCACGGTTCGGGTTCGGTGCCACGCGTCCTACTGGATTGAATGGCTCTTGTTGATTTTAGGTTTTGGGAGTTCGGATCTTTAACGAACAACTTTAACAATGTTCTGAAATCTCGATTCTCACGATTATTATTCACTGTTGATCTCTCATAATGAGATCTACGGCCCAGATTAAATATTTTCTCGATCTTAGATCTCAGGACTTTGCCCCGGCATTAAACTTCGGGAAAATTTTAGATTCTAAATACTTGTGAACCGCTGATATGAACTCCACTTGGAATCCCAGTTGTTGAAAATTGATTTTTCCCGCTCGCTTGATTTTAGTCCATATCAAACCGCTCTAAGTGTTGTGCTTTGTGCTTATGGTTGCGGCCTATGTAAATAAATACTTGGACAACTGGATGAGGGCTCGAGAAAGCAAAAGGATCAGTGACAGAGGTAGAAAGGGAAGTGATTAACCTTAGAGAAAACAAAAATCTTGGGGCCAAGACTTCTGAGGTAGGATTACACAAAACAAAAGGTCGCTCAAACGATCGAGGGAAAACATGAAGCAAATTACCAGCCGAAAGGGGAAAAACTTAATATTTGGTCAGCGAAAAGGAGAAAGACAGGGAAAAATTACAGACCTAGGTAGAAACCACAAACCCACAAGACTCTGACAAGTGTGTGTGATGACAGAGGCTATCCAGTCTGATCATAGTATCTCCTTCCTTGCTTGTTGATAGGTTTCTTTTTCCTTCTACGAATTGAATGTTGGCATGGGCTCATCTAATTTCCTTATCCATTGTTCCACTCCTTTCACTTTTTTCATAGCATCTGGTTCGGTTCTCGTTCCACCATGCATAATAGTTGTTATTATTGGTTGATTGTCCCGTTCTTCCACAACTATCATCTACAGGTTATGGTTATGATTCTGGTGTTGGTTTTGATTCCCTCTTTCCTGCCACTTCGCAATTAATTGAGGATAGTATTTTGTCGCATGATCCAAGGCTCTACAATACGTGCATGTCATGCAAGGATTTGGTAAATCTATTGCTAAATGTCTCGGTCAATTGCAGTTGTATCAAATTATCGGTCCTCTACCTCTTCGACCAAATCCCCCACGTCCTCGACCTCTGTCAAAACCTCCACATCCACCCTGATTAAATCCTCTAGGAGTGTTATAATGTGGAATTACTCCTTCTGCTGTGACATTTTCTTCCTGAATTTGTACGCATTTTGAAGTACGCTCTCTCATCAAGTCGAATATGTGGCAGTCTTTCTCATCATGTCCTACCAATTTGCAAAAATTACAGAATAAATTTCTTGGGGTGATCTGATATTTCTGCAATAAGGGACAAGTAGTCGGATGATCCCCCATGTCTTACATATCTCACAGTAACCCACTCCTCCTGCTAATGGGTTTGGCTCTCTTGTGGCCATATATTGCATGAAGGTCAAACAATCTTCCTTTCTATGGATTTTTGTATTACATGTTATACACCAAACATGTTTGCGCTTTTTCGTTTCCTTCTTTATCTCTGATAATTGAATTATCAGTGAAACCAACTATGATTGTACCTGCACCATACCTGTGTCATCTCCTACAGGGGATGCTTCCAACTTCATTATGATTTTCAAAGTTTTAGACTATGACGTGACCTTTTGTTGTGTTAACGAATAGCGAATGAGCAGCAATATGCCTACTATAAACCATTTTAAATGTTGCTCATCATGAATCTGAAAGTTTAACCTACCCATTACATCTTTAAATCTTTGGTTGTAATCCCACATTGTCTTGTTCTTTCTTAATTTCCTTCAGTTCTGTAATGTGTCGGGATTCGTATTTTGGCTTCCTGAATTCCTTTAACAATGCTTGTCTAATCTCTACCAAAGTTCTTGGTTGTCCAACTGGTGTAGTTTTCTGAAATTTCATATACCATAGTAGTGCATGACCTTTGAACATTGTGGCCAACTACGCAATCTTTGTTGCTTTGTCCTGGACATTCTTCACGGTCCATATTGTGTTGCATACAAACAAATGTTGCTCGGGGTCCTCTGACCTTGTTCCCTGCAACTCAAGAATTCTCAATGTATGATCTATCCCTGCCATTGTACTAGGTGTTGTACTTATCCTTGGTGATGTTGAAAGATTTTGGTTTGTTGTGTTTTTCTCGCTATTCTGACTATTTCTCTGACTTCCTCCACTTATTACAATTGCTCTTGAACAAGTCTGAGTTCCTACTTCAATCCTTAATGACGCACATAGGGTCGTGGGTTTGACGTAGATTATGATCTGATATGGGCTCCCTTATTCTACTAGGAATTACTGAGGATCTATTTATTTCATTTTCCTTTCTCTATACTATGTGATCTGAAGTACTATGTGGGGGTCTCTTTCCTCGAATTCTCTATGTTGCTCTCATTTTCCAGCCACAATATCCTTCTTACTATATATAAGGCTTTTCCCATAGCACAAATACTCCAATCTCTCTGCCTAAGTCAATATCCTCTCTCATCATCCGCAGTCCATCCGCACCTTACTCATCCTCCCCACTCTCATACCATCCTTCAGTCATCCCCTAGTTCCCCTATGTGTGCGAAGGCACTTAGCTATCAGACTCCATCTTCATGACATTCGTATCGCATAGTAACATCTTTATCCAAGTAGATAGTGTGCTCAAGTATCTTTCATGCAAACCCTTGAATAAGTACCTCTCTGTGACACTATAATACTAGGTACAATCCACTGCAAATTATATAATATAACTCCCTAGTATACTACTCAACCATAAAACTACTTACCGTATTGAGTTGTCTGATCACTTCAAAAGTCCAGTTTCTCAAGGCTTCAGCTCTGTATCTCCCAACGTTCTCTACTAGCCTTTCTAACCATTCAGTTAAAATAATCATCAATTCACCATAGAAACTTTCATGCAGATCTGTGAAAACATACCTTTGTAACCATTGTTCTTCGTTGAGCCAAGGGTTTATATGTTGTTCTCTCACAAAGTCTCACTGCTTCCTCTCTATCCATTCTTCAATTTCTTCCATATTTGACTTCCAAAGCATTCCCTTCAATTACAGATCCCAGGTCCTGACAATAGAACCATTTGTTGGCATGCAAGGGGCATACCCAGGGTTAATCATACAAATACCAACAAAACCTTTAGATATCAGCCCTTT
>JASDQU010192011.1:0-10144 GCA_032191745.1 Picea mariana
AACACAACGTCAAAGTTGAATCTTTGTCTGAAATTAGCGTCATTCACAACTTGAATCTTTGCAACTCAAATGATCACAACTCTAATGAATACATATTCCTTGAACGCACCCTCCAACTCTCACAAACATCCAACTGCAACAATCAAATATAAATCGGATTTCCATAATCAATACAAGGCTAAGTAGCCAACACACTTCTTCCTTTATAGAAAGTAAATACCAATTACGGTAATGTCACTCCATGTTAACTAATCATAATAAATACCACCACTACATATCCTGAGCAGCCAAAAATAGGTATGGATGCACTTACAGATGTTTAGTCTTTGAAACTCTCTATGACCCCAACTTCTCATTCCACCACCTCGATGGCCATTGTTCCTACCACAATTTAGAACGGTGCCCTCAACTCCTCTATCTAATAGTAAGAATCATCTTATCTCAGAAAATCCAACTACCTCAAAACTCGCTATAAGAAAATCCATTAACACATTTGGATAAAAGACTTCAATATATCATGGAGTAACCACGAATAAGTGAATCAGGAACTATGAAGCTCATTTATAGAACAAAAGTGACAGAAGAGAAGGGCATACACACAAGGACAAGCAAGTGTATCTAGTTAGGGGTCGTGTCGCATAATCTAACTAAGTGAAAGGAGATTAAGCTCCATACCTGGCACGTAGTATACATTGAGAAAGATTAGCATTTTTGCTCCAAAGGAAATCTATGGATTTCCTTTTCCAACGACTATATACACATCCCCTCCATTGAAGATCATTGAGTCTTTGGAAGAATAAGGTGTGTACTTTGTCAACCAGTTATGCTTGTGGGTGAAATAGCATGATGAACCTGAATAAATGAGCCAAGAAGATGACCTAGGATTATCTAACCTATATTCCAGTTTCGAGATCATTACATATATGCATGAAGGGGGAAATATAACCTATATGATAGTTTGGAGATCATTACCTGTCATAATGGATCGACATGGAGCGAAAAGGTACCAAATAAAATGTCTTCAAACTCATGTATATAAGAACAAAAACACTTATTCATAAGTTAATAGTTCCAATATAGAAACCTCTAATAACAACAAGTATTATGGAGTACAGAACTTGAAAACAAGAAACTCTAAAGGTACAATATGTACAGAGCAATGCACAACCTTATTGCTTATGCATCGTAGTGCTCTAGGTAGAGCCCATTGCTAGGCTTGAGCCAAGGGTTTCTTTGGTAACAAACCTGTAAATTTTCCAATTCAGGAAGAGGTCGAAAATCCACAATCATAGCTCCAAGGATAGCCTCATTGAAAGGCATCTCAACATCCATGAAATCGGGGCTCAACAATACACAAATACTAGGGCTCTAGGTCTTACAAACAACAAGATCAGAATCAAGAGGAAACGCCAGATTACTCGGGCCAAAAGGGGAAAGTAAAGGCTCACATTCCCCCATTTGATACAACACTTGATCAAATGTCGAGACCTTATCTCGAGAAGGTGAACATAACTATAAAGGATCTTTCTCAGGAGAAATTGAACATCGAGGATAAAATACCACATAATTCACTTGTGGCAAGGAAGAGTCTACTTGAACAATGTTGAAATATTGTAACTTCAAAGAATACGCTACTTATATTTGAGTCATTATTGTATAGATAAAATCCTTTTTTGTGGATTGATCAAGTCAGGTCTTGTATAAGATCAAATCCCCTTTTGTGGATTGGTCAACATGTATTTGTATGGTGGTATTTGTAAAGTTGGCCCCTAGTAATTGTAAAGTGGTTTTAACCACTTATAGGAGAAGTCGGCTCCACCAAGTGAAGAGTCACAACCCTAGCGCCAACTCACAACTTGTATTTATATGTGAGGATGGTGTCTCATTTGAATACACACACTACACTAGCTCTGAAGCTATGAAGAAGTGTGCAAGTCTTGGAGGAACTACTACTGCAGCTAAGTGTGACGTCAAGGAGGGTTCTTGGTATCGTTTGGTTAAGTGGTGCGCTACTCTTCCTAGTGAAGGAGTAGAGGAGGATCTTCTATTCGATGTTTTTTCTATCTATATTGAGGAATTTTTTGTTGGGTTTTCTTCCCCATGAGGGTTTCCCAGGACAATCTATGTGTCTCTATTGTTTTTGTGATTACCTCTCTTTCAGTGATCTTATTTATGCAGCTAATGTGCTAAATGATTATAATAATAAAGAAGAACCATAACTGATAGTTGTATAAGTAAAACATCAACATCGTATCAGAGTAGGCCTGAAAGAGATCAACTCACAGTTTATAATAAGTGACTATCCTCAACGCACCCTCTCCAAAATCCAACTTTCAGTATTGCAGTTGTTGTGGAATTAGGGTTTCTGCATAAACCCTAAGTGTGACGCTTTCCTTGTTTAAGGAGGAAATTGGGGGAAGTAACCAGATATAGCATCTTGCCCTAGGAAAGTGCATCTAGTCCCTAGATCATAATTCTGAAATTTGAAGTTTGAAAAATTAGGGTTTCCTCATAAAACCCTAAGTTGTAGTTGCAGTTGAAGTACCAGTACTAGTTGCATTTGCAGTTGCAGTATCAGTTGTAGTTGAAGTATCAGTTGCAGTATCAGTTGCAATTGAAGTGTCAGTTCCTTCGTGCCAATTCCTTCATGCCAGTTGCAATACCAGTTCCAGTGAAAGGTTTTTTGAAGTGTTGGGACTTAATTTTATTGTCCTGGTGCACCTTACCCTAGCAAATCTCCAGCTAACTTTAAGTTACAAGTTGAAGCACCTTTGAAGTTTTAAAGGTTCATTATTGCTTCCACTACTACTGGATGGTGCCACTACATTTTGATACTTTCATAGTTATGTATTTACATATGTTCAAACTATATTATTATTCTAAAGGGTATTTGCAGGAGAAAGGATCTTTTGTCTAAACAACAATCGTAGATCCAGAAGGATCTCAGATCCAGCACATTCAGAGGAACAATGCACCCCAAGTTTGATTACTTTGATATGCCTCTACTTGTTATGGCATTAATGTAATATTATGAATATCCAGGTTGCATTTTGATCTATTGAAGTTATCATACTAGCCATTGGTCAAAATTAAATTCAAAGTATTAGATTGATTAAAATTGAGATTACAAAGTTTATTCCCTAACTCAGATTTTTGTCAAGATAGCATATTGTTTTAGTACAGAGGGCGGGTTGAAGAAACTACTTGTCATCTTGAGTGAAGGAGACTCAGAAGAAAATCAACACACTCCTTCTTGAGGATAAGACTCCAGGTTCCAGGTTTGATTGATTAAATTGATAAGATTCAAATTTACACATATCAAGTTTGATACCTGCTAAACACTATAGTTGTGATAGCAATCTTTGAAAAGTTTTATTATTGAATACTCGGTAGCATGTGGGCACTATCGAGATAAATTCTTATTGTAATCATTTACTATATATAACTAACATCTCCTCTAGGAGAAACTTCTTGTTTCGTTTCCAGGTTACCATGCAAGAATGATTGATCACAACACTATAAGAGTGTTTCTCTCATTCCTTATTATTGTATTTCTTACTTTTTACCCTTGTTTCAGGAAGGTCATAAGTGATATCTCTAAAGGAGCTACTGTGACCATTGTTCTTGCTATTGTTTTATTATTATTATAAAGAGTATTATTCTTGTTTGTTGTTTCTCCCTTGTTGTTCTTGTCACGGGAAGGTCACAGGTGATAACCCTAAGGAAGATATAGTGATGGTTGTAGGAGGAAACATATTAGATGAGACATGGAGCAGACTATCCAAGTCGTATACATGATCATATACATTCATGTACCAAAGAAGATGAAGAAGAAGATACTTTTGAGATACAAAGTATCTCATATGGAGATTGATTGTAAAGAGAAAAAGGCTCCAAAGATGACCGAACATTAGAATAGAACTCATAGTAGACTTGTTCAATGGATAATTAAGCCACCTTGACAGGAAGCAGAATTCATTTGAATTCTGACACAAATTTTCATATTAAGACTCGATATTCAAGACCAAGTATATCCTACAGAGACTATGAAGTTTTTTGTAGACTCGGAGTAAGCCTAATCTCAGAAAGGATCAGATGGGAAAAAGAGACATCTTCCAAGACTCACAAACAGATGCCATGAGTTGAAAAGAATAGATCATAGATTCAAAGACCTCTAGGAGACATGAAATCTCCTGAGAATATTCTTGTGTTTCAATGATAGAGGAGTAAGCCAGTCAGAAGGAATGGGATATGGATTTTTCCTTAATACCAGAAGGGAAGTCAGTGGTGATCTTTAAGATTGATCTAACAGATCAAGCATGTTGCATATAATAGTATAGAGATATGCAAAGCCTGATTTTCATCCATAGGATTCTCCTAGCAAGAGGGAGAAGACTATGATGAGACACTTGCTCCAGTAATCGAAGAAATAGTTCCAATGCTAGTGAAGATAGTCAGAACAAGCATGATTTTGATACAGTATGAGATTCATAGAGAGAAGTACTTGTATTTGAGTTTGAGTTGCCTCCATGAAAGAAGGAAATCTACCTTCAATATCAACCACTCTCATTTTTATATGAAGTTGTTGCCATGATAGAATAGAGGAGCTACTCTCAGATTTCAGCAACTACAGTGAGAATAGAGCAGCCATTCTCAGCTTCAGAGCAGTTGCAGGTGCAAAGTCCTAGTTCTATAAGGAACAAGTTGTAGAGAGAATAGGGAACATACTCTCAAACAGTGAGACAGATAGTTATTTCATAAAGCACATAGAACCAACACATGATTATGCAGATGTAGTTGTAGTTGAGCAAGTGTAGCAGGTTGGTACAATGTGATGTGAAAATTTGGTTTCAAAGTACAGGACAGGAAGACTCAAGTTTGCAAGGTGAAGAAAGCTCCAAGAGCATGGTATGGAACGATTGATAGTTTTCTGATGAGCTTGGGATTTACCAAGAGTAAATATTATCCCAACATTTAATTCAAGATTGATGGACCAGTTATATTGTTGTTATATGTGGATGACTTATTCTTGAAAAATGAAGAAAAACTCGTCACAGATTGTAAGAAGAATCTTGTCATTGAATTTGAAATGAAAGACCTAGGCCTGATGCACTTTTTTTTAGTTCTTGAAGTATGGCAGAGCCTAGAAGAGATTTTCTTTAATCCAGGAAAGTATGTTGTGGAAATTCTAAAGATATTCGACATGATGGACTGTAAATCCATGTCCACTCCTATGGAGAGGAATATGAAGTTATTGGTTGATACTTTGTTAGAAATGGTTGATGTTACTCTATACAGACAGATGATTGGTTCGTTGATGTATCTGATGAATATCAAACCAAATATATGCTTTGTTGTGAACACCTTGAGTCAATATTTGGTGGAGCCCAGACGTGTTCACCTTGTAGCTGCAAAGCATGTGATGAGATAGCTTAAGGGTACATTGGGTTATGGTCTCTGATATACTAGAGATCATGACTTCATATTGTATGGTTATACTAATTCAGATTGGGATGGAAGTGCTTCCAACAGAAAGAGCACGTTAGGATGTTGTTTCATTTTGGGGTCAGCTATGAGTTCATGGAAAAGAAGGAATCATTCCAGTATTTCTCTCAGCATGGAAGAAGTGGAGTACATTGCAGCATGTTCCATCAGTTGTGAAGCCATATGGCTTCGGAATTTGTTGACAAGTATGTTCAACCTAAAGATGGAATCTACCATGATTCTATGTGATAACTAGAGTTGCATAGAGATGATGGAGAACCCAGTGTTCCATGATAAAACAAAGCACATAGAGATCCAGTATCACTACATTTGTGACATGGTGCATAAGTGAGTTGTAAAGCTCCAATATGTTGGAACAAATGAGAAAGTTTCATATGTGTTGACTAATCCTTTGTCTCATGTAAAGTTTGAGTACTTCTGAGACAATATTGGTGTAGTCTAAAAGGACCTCCCTTGAAAGGGGGAGTGATGTTGATGAAACTATGGTATCCTGACCAACAGTGGGTAGCTAGATAGAATTTTATATCCTAGGGGACTGATCATCCTTGGGAAGGTCCCGAAGGTATGATAAGGACGGTATGTCAGAGTACATGTGCATGTATATGTGATCTATGGTCAGTAGTGGTAGCTCAGTTAGGATTTTATATCCTAGGGAATCTTATGATTCCTAAGCATATCTCGAAGGTCCGGTAAGGATGGTCTATAAGAGTACCACATGGTGGCTTGTTAGGATTTTATATCCTAGGGAAATTATGATTCCTGGGCAGATCCTGAAGGTCTGGTAAGGACGGTCTATCAGAGTACCACAGATGTTGTTGTTGATTCACCTGCCTCATTCTGTTGCCACATATAGATGTTGATGTTCCAACCTCATGTTGTTGATGATGTTATTCCAGCCTCATGTTGTTGATGTTGTTATTTTTCCAGCCCTGTGCCATTGATGTTGTTGTTCTAGCTTCATGTTGTTGAGGATGTTTTAGCTTCATGTTGTTGTTGATGATGATGTTACTCCAACTATGTGCTATAGATGATGATGATGTTTAGTTTCCACTGATGTTGATGATGAGAAAAACTTTTGATGATCTATATATATGACAGACAGTATTCCAGATGTTTATGATGATGTCTCCTCCTCTTGATGTTCTATTCAGTCCAGTCAGTTGTTATTAATGTTGTTGGTAGAATACCATTCTTGTTAAGGGGGAGTGTTGAAATATTGTAACTTCGAAGAATATTATACTTAAATTTGATTCATTATTGTATAGATAAAATCCCCTTTTGTGGATTGGTCAACATGTATTTGTATGGTGGTATTTGTAAAGTCAACCCTTAGTAATTGTAAAGTGATTTTAACCACTTCTAGGAGAAGTCGAATCCACTAAGTGAAGAGTCACAACCCTAGCGCCACCTCACAACTTGTATTTATATGTGAGGATGGTGTCTCATTTGAATACACACACTACACTAGCTCTGCAGCTATGTAGAAGTGTGCAAGTCTTGGAGGAACTGCTACTGCAGCTAAGTGTGACGTCAAGGAGGGTTCTTGGTCTATCTCTTGGTATCTCTTTGTTAAGTGGTGTTCTACTCTTCCTAGTGAAGGAGTATAGGAGGATCTTATGTTCGGTATTTGTTCTATCTATATTGAGGAATTTTTTGTTGGGTTTTCTTCCCTATGAGGGTTTCCCAGGATAATCTGTGTGTCTCTATTGTTTCTATGATTTCTTCTCTTTTAGTGATCTTATTTAAGCAGCTAATGTGCTAAATGATTATAATAATAAAGAATAATTGTAACTGCTAGCTATATAAGTAAAAAATCAACAAACACTAGGAACATACAAAGGGGAAACTTGAGCTAAATCCGAACTAGGATGGTGATTATCAAATGAAATTTGATCAATAGTGACAATGCTTTCATTGTGAGGGAGAGGAATCACATGAAAGAGCGTAGAAACCAAAACATCCATCACATATACATAATCACGCCCAAGAATGATATTAAAGTTCCAAGGGCCTGACACCACTAAAATATTAACAAGGAAAGTATTTCCACCTAACGTGATAGGCAACTGAGGAAGAATCCCCAAACATTCACTAGGTTTTATGTTGAAAGCCAGCATCTCCCTAATAGTTGACACAATCTTGGGAGAACCCAAATATTTTCAAGCCGAGGAGGATAAAATACTTTCATAGGATCCTTCATCTAAAATACATCGGTGAATTTAAGCATAATTGTTATTTGAAAAGGTGCAGAAGAAGGAAGGTGAGGCTCAACAAGATCATTCCAATCAAAGGAAACCATCCTAGGACTTGGAGAGAGTGTACTCGAAGAGAGTGGAACTCCCCCTTGTTCAGAAGGTATTGAAACGGAAATGATAAGGACATGGCCAAAAGACGCATCACTCCCCAAAAGAAGAGTGGGATCGGTCAAAAATTGCATCAAAGAGATCACTTCCTTAGACTTGTCACTCTCCATGAGAAGAGTGGGATTGGTCAAAGATTGCATCGGCGTGATCGTTTCTTCAACCATTGGTTGAATAGGTTGTTGGTAAACTAAAAATGACTCAGAACTAGAAGGGCCTTCAAACCAGTACCACGCTCTTTATACCACTGTAATAGCAGGGCACAAATGAGTAAGGCGATCTCCCTCAAAAATATTACAAGGGAACTTGGGCTTATGTCCTATTCATCTAGGTTTCTCGGCGGTATCAGTGCCCCCAGCATGACTTGCAGTGGTTGGATGTTGATATCCAACATGACTTGGAGAGGTTCGTGACGTTTATCCAGAATGACTAGAAGTGACTAGACTCGTGCCCCCAACATGACTTGCGGTGGTTGGTTGCTTGTCTTCAACATGACTCACAGAGGTTGTTGACATATCTCCAACATGACTTGCATATTTTGGTGACTCGACACAAGTATGACCAGCAGTGACTGGAAATTTTCTCCCAGCATGACTCACATAGGTCGGTTGCATGCCCCTGGCATGACTAGCAAATTTTGGTTGCACGTCTCCAATGTGACTAGCAGAGATTAGTGACAGGACACCAACATGACTCGTAGAAGTTGGTGACTGGATGCCAATATGACTAGCAGTGACTATACTTGTTCTCCCATCATGACTCATTTAGGTTGGTTTCCTGCCCCCGACATGACTAGTAGAGGTTGCCGACACATCTCCAATGTGACTAGCATAGGTTAGTGACTTCCTCTTCTTACCCTTCCTCTTCCTATTCCGTTTATACTTCTGGTTACTAGTAGAAAGACTTTCACCAGAAGAGGGAGAAGGATAAGGAGTAGACTTTGTAGATGCAAAAGGTGAAGGATCAACATTCATATAATGCACATGAAAAAAGGTGCTTATCTAAGAAGCATCAAGAGCATTCGGGACATTCAGAGTGGTCCATAACCAAATCGGTAGTCCTACATTCAACCCAGGAATGTTCAAAGTGGCCATCAAGGGGTAACCAACATTTCCAAAGAACAGAAAATAATAAGAATCCCCTTGGGTAGGGGTCCCTTGGTTGGTATCCTCAAGAACTGTGGCCATGACGTTCTTATGCATAGGTTTGTCCCTTGTGGGAATTTTCATATCCAAAAAATTATCACACACTGACTTTGGTGAACCAGTGGTATAAAAACCTACGCCTTCTAGGAGGTGGCTCCCCACTTTCAAGAGAAATACTAGGGGTCCTTCCAGACCAACAAAGAGGTTGGTTGACAACCTTGAATCAACAATCCAAAAGTGGTGATACTGACACAACCTAAGGCCAACTATAGAAAGTAGCACTCCACTAAAAATTCCTAAGAAAAACATCACAAGCAAACAACTTCTCCAAAACTTCAGCCTAGGCGGATAAGGTCTTGTGTCCAAAGCAATGAAAAAGTGGAAAGGGACATTCTGAATGAATGCATGGGTTGATTAAGTCTTGTGGACCAACAAGAGAAGGAGTGAGAAGCAGTTATCTCATCCTCCATTGATTATCCTTATCTAGTGCAAGCACCCACGCTTCGCGGGGCACCCTCCAACGGTCCTGAAAAGTGTGATATGAAATATGCCCAAGGTACCACGGAAAACCCCCTGTAGTCACCTCTGGGATCCCTAGGAAAAGAAACTAAGGTCACCAACAACAAAGTTACCATCTTAACGAGACATCTTCGGAATTCTCATTTTTTAGAGGTCGCATTTTTTACCCCCGTTTCAAAAAACGATGCTACCAGTAGCACCATTTTTTGAAACAGGGGTAAAAAATGCGACCTCTAAAAAATGAGAACTCTACTCGTAGCACCTTTTTGGGGGGATTGGTTAAAATTCTAACTTGTTTAACATCACAACCTTGAGAATCAATACCGTTATGGAAAAAAACCCTTGAAATTGACCCATAAATTCTGACTTGTTTCAAATCATGGCCATCACAAAACCTTAAAATCGACCACAAGTCGAAAAGTGATGTACCAGTATCACCCATTTTTTTTGGAGTTAAAATTAATACATAATTGAAATCGTGGCCTTGAGCGTTTGTACCATAGCAGAGAAGAGAAGAAACTCGAAATTAACTCTTAAAATGCTACTTGAAAATTTATATATGTTTAAAAAAAAAAACAATTTTAAATTTACATTAAAAATAAATAGATTAAAAAA
>JASDQU010192011.1:21724-31927 GCA_032191745.1 Picea mariana
ATAGACATACCTTTAAATTTTGCTTCCTTATGTCTTTGTTGTTCCTGTTTTGCTCCGGTGCTCTTGTGATACTGATCCTACAGTGAAACACAAACCAACCAAAGTGAAAGTAGTAAAGTATATTCAATGACAACCTATGCATATGATCAAGGAATTACATAATAAAATAAAGATAATTATATGGTAAAGAAGCATGCCATTGTATTATATTAAATAATAGGAAGAGAGATTACAACCGGATGACTTTATGTCGTAAGGTTCCTCCCAACAGTTCCTTGCTTCCCACACACTTCTAATCCAAGAATTTTGAGACTATAGATCTAACATCTATCTTGACAAAAGCACAGCTCAAATCCACTCTAACCAAGCTAATAATTCCAAGCCAAATCCAACTCAATCAAGCAAACCTCAAGCTCAATCCAACTCAATCAAGTTTAATCCCAAGCCAAGCTAACTTTCTCCATGAGAGATCCTCTTCTTTTATAAGTTGAAGAGGATAAAGTGAGGAGGTTTAGGATGATCCCACTAAATCATGAAAGCGAGTAAGATCCAAACCATTTGGCGGCCACCTCACCATAGAAGCTTCTCCTTCTAGAAGCATCAAGAAAATGCTCATTTTTCCCACATATGAAGGCCGTCGCGACCTAGCTATAGTGAAGCCTACGGAAACTCCACACCCTAGCTATGGTGCAGCCCACGGAAATTCTCCAAAATAGGGTTTTTACAGAGGAAAACACAACTTCATCTCTCAGGAAAAGTTCTTCTCCCTTCTTTCTTTAGGAATTCAGGCCACTGACCCTTCTGAAGGAAACATATAGGTTTACATCATTAATGGTCATAAGGGTGACGAAAATAATGTGTAATAGAGATCCCCCCAAAGTATGAAGTTAGAACATAGTGATAGCTTAAATACTTTGTCGAGTGTGTGTAGGGAACAAGGAACAGTCGGCCGGAAACCTGCCAACAAACAAGGAAATACAGTACAATAATATATCATCACTGAGGTAGGCACTCCCATACTCAGAATACAAGTGAATCAAAGCATAAATGCCGACATGTGAATATCCATGTCAAGTAAGACAGGTCATGGCCACCAAACATACATTGTGGATCCATGCCATTATGACTCAAATCTAAACATAGCCACCAAAACTCACTATGGATCTATGTGTTAAGGACTCAAATTTGAAAATAGCCACGAGACATACAATGTGAATCTATGCAACAATACAAGATGAATATACTCCAACGCAACCTAAATATGTGAGAAAAGATTCAGGGTCTTCATCTATACCACTCTACAGTACGAATCTAACCATGTGAATACATGTGTTGAAGTCGAACATGGTAGAAACCACTTGATTATCGGTCATTGATGAGAACCATTAACAAGTGCAAGGGAAATCACCATTAATGTCAATGACACCCAAGGTACACTAGTACAATCCAACGAATGTGAATTAATGAGCTGAAGTCGAACACTCAACGGAATCTCCCGATCAAGGGTCAATAATGAAAACCAATTGTCGAAAGCGAGGAAACCTACCATAGAGGCATGCAGGTTCCAAGGTACCAATTGGTTTCTAAGTCTAATTCTTGGATAATGAGTTGAAGTCGACAGGAAAAGACTCGTCATGGGAAGGCCTTAATGTATCCCCCATCAATGACACGAAACAAGTAACAAGATTTTATGTAGATCAGAGTAACAAGTGATTCAAGACTGACTCAGGGATGGCTGATGCAATAGAAGGCTTAAGGACTGCAGAAAAGGTCAACGCAATAGAAGGATTTATGGGTTGAACTTCTCTTTGAACATATTGACGACACGACAATTGTCTTGGAAAATACTGACTCAACAACAGGAATCACAGACCAATTTGTAATCTTATAAAGGAGTATGACCATGAGACGAGCGGTTTTTCCAACCTAGACACAAAGCAAGTGAAAGGGTGTCATGTTCAAAAGTGACTCTTCCATGGAATACAGGTTTAGACACATTTCTTTCCCAATTTTTCCCCCACCATTTCTGGCGAGTAACTCTTTATTTTTACACAAGCTTGAGGAGGATAACATATGCTTGTAATGTAATCTCATCCTTCGAATCAGTCCTTCGGAGTATATTTAATGAACCCTAGGAAGGAGTGGTTCGGTCCCATATGGGTCTTTTGATGTTTGTTTAATGAGTCCAAAGATAGAAAACTCGGGGGTTTTTCATGTTTATAGAGTCTAAAAAACACTTAAAGAGAACTCTCTCAATTCCTTTTTCGTAAAGTAGTCTGATGAGACCGAAAAAGATATAAACTATCGCTCAACATATGTTTTCTTCAAATACTTTAACGAGCATGAAAAGAACAAGGCGCTCGGCAATATTTTCATGTTTAGAGAGTCTGAAAAGATCTTAAGGGAAGTCCAGTGGGTTCCTTTTTCATATAACCTTTACAAGTCCGAAAAAGTGATAAAAGTTTACTCGGTTACATTCTCATCGATTTAAGAGCATGAGAAAGAACAAAGAATAAGCTCGATAACTTATTCTCATGTATTTATGAGCATGAGAAAGAACAAAGACTAATCTCAGTAACTTATTCTCATGTATTTACGAGCATGAGAAAGAACAAAGACTAGGCTCGGGATTGTTTTCATTTTTACGCAAGCTTTAAAACAAAACAAAGCTATGCTTGGGATAGATTTTATTTTTACACAAGCTTAAAAACCAAACAAAACTATGCTTGGACCTCGTTTCATTTTTACACAAGCGTGAACCAGAGGAAACTATGCTTGAGGTAGGTGGTTTCATTTTTACACAAGCTTGAACCATAGAAAACTATGCTTGTGACTTCCCGACGCATGGTTGGTACTTAGCCCCCAGCTTAAGAAACTAGTGGTGTAACTTTAGCATGAAGTCCAGAGGCTGAAAGTATCACCCCCCAAGATTTGATTCATCCAACGACAAAGGCGGAGGAAAGGAAGCTTCAAATACAAGACAAAGAACTTGACTCAATAGAGAGGGGGAAGTTGTTTCATGTTTTAACGAGCTTGACATAGGATAAGAACTATGCTCGAGAATCCAGGTTCAATCCCTAGACCTGTGTTTCATTTTTTAACGAGCTTCACACAGAAACATGAACTACGATCGTAACCTCTATTTCATTTTCTAACGAGGTTTCCGCAGAGACGTAAAACTATCCTCGTAGTTGGTTTCATTTTTTAACGAGCTTAAAATCAGAAAACCATGCTCATGGTTGGTTTCATTTTTTAATGAGCTTGAAATCAGAAAATCATGCTCAACGCTGGTTTCATTTTTTAATGACTTTGAAATTAGAAAATCATGTTCAAAGCTGGTTTCATTTTTTAACGAGCTTGAAATCAAAAAATCATTCTCGAAACTCTCTTCTAGATCATGGCTTCCAAGAGGACATTTTTCTGGAAGGACACCACGTCAAGGGACAAAACTCGATCATAGCCTTCGAGAGATATTCACTTGATGGAAGAAACACACTCTGAAAGGAACACATGTCGAGGGCCGCGATAGGGGTAAGGAGATCAAACTCTAAAGACCCTATCGAAGAGATAACCATGTCAACTACCAGATCTAGGTCATCAGAAGTTGAATTCATGGGAGACAATGCCACATAATTAATATGTAGTGGGGGTGATATCGTCTGCATATAAGAACCATTTAAGGAAGTAATCCAATTAGGACCAATGAATGAAAGTTGATCAATAGTCACCATTCTTCCATCATGCGGGAAAGATATCACACGAAAATCGATAACAAAAACTGATAAATTTTGTTATCGGATAAATCGGTAAATGTGGACATAAACTAATCTCCCTAGATCCACCTAGATCTAGAACAAAACACGACAAGACATGGCACTTTCCCTAGGCTCTAATCATCAAATTTACTACCAAACAAAAGACGATAGACATACCTTTAAATGTCGCTTCCTTATGTCTTTGTTGTTCCTGTTTCACTCTGGTGCTCTTGTGATATTGATCCTGCAGTGAGACACAAACCAACCAAAGTGAAAGTAGTAAAGTATATTCAATGACAACCTATGCATATGATCAAGGAATTACGCAATAAAATAAAGATAATTCTATGGGAAATAAGCATGTCACTGTATTATACTAAATAATAGGAAGAGAGATTACAACCGGATGCCTTGATGTCGTAAGGTTCCTCCCAAAAGTTCCTTGTTTCCCACACACTTCTAATCCAAGAATTATGAGACTATAGATCTAACATCTATCTTGACAAAAGAAAAGCTCAAAGCCACTCTAACCAAGCTAATAATTCCAAGCCAAATCCAACTCAATCAAGCTAACCTCAAGCTCAATCCAACTCAATCAAGTTTAATCCCAAGCCAAGTTAACTTTCTCCATGAGAGATCCTCTCCTTTTATAAGTTGAAGAGGATAAGGTGAGGAGGTTTAGGATGATCTCACTAAATCATGAAAGTGAGTAAGATCCAAACCATTCAGAGGCCACCTCACCATTGAAGATTCTCCTTCTAGAAGCATCGAGAAAATGCTCATGTTTCCCACGTATGAAGGCCGCCGCAACCTAGCTATAGTGCAGCATGTGGAAACTCCGCACCTTAGCTATAGTGCAACCTATGGAATTCAGGCATTTCTGCACCCTAGCTATGGTGCAGCCCACGGAAATCCTCCAAAATAGGGTTTTTACAGAGGAAAACACAACTTCATCTCTCAGGAAAAGTTCTTCTCCCTTCTTTCTTTAGGAATTCAGGCCATTGACCCTTCTGAAGGCAACATATAGGTTTACATCATTAACGGTCATAAGGGTGACGAAAATAATGTGTAATAGCCATCCAATCTTTTTCTCAAGCGGTCCAATTGGTTGGGTCCTCTATTTTTAGAGGTTTTGAATTTATGGATTCTGAGAGCAGCAGCTTCACTTTAGCAGTTGTTGTTTGGGGAAGGGAGGTCGTCCCTTGAAAAAGAATTGTGTTTCTTGTTATCCAAATCTTCCAGTAGATAAACTTTGGCATCGCCCGCCAAATGCGCTTCAGAACTGGCTTGTCCTTGAAGGATCCTCAATAGTACTTGTCCCAATTTCCCAGGTTGGGATGGGGAGAATAGGGCCATATTATATTTCTAGCAAGATCCCCAAAAGATAAGATTCAAATCATTCTCGCAAAAGAGAAATTCCAAAAGAAATGGTTGATGTTCTCTTGAATGTTTTGGCAAAGAGGGTAGTTGAAGGGGACATGAAAGCCTATTTTCATGAGGTTTTCCCCTGTTAAGATTTTATCATGCACTAGAGTCCAGGTGAAGAAGTTGATTTTGGGAAAGGAGTCCAGATTCCATACATTCTTCCATTTTTTTGAGGTTTGATGATCTCTCATGAGATCAAGAATTTTGTTATAACCATCTTTGACTCAGTATCCTTTATCCCCCCAACCTCTGCTATTTGGAAAAAAAATTGAATGGGGGCTGCCCCTTTCAAAAGCATGGTCAGACGATGAGCATGTGTTATTAGATGCTACGGGACATCCCCCAATTTCCAGTCCCTCCAGCTTCCATTGTCGTTCCAGGTTGATATGTCTTAGAGGGCGCGCTTACTTGTCCCTAAAATCCAACATTTTAGCTCTGTGAGATTTCCTTCGCGAGGGTTGAAAGTCACCCCGAATATTTGATCCTACCAGATTCTAATTGTTTTCCAATTGCCAGGGATCTAGGCAAGGTGTTCTTTGAAGAAGGGGGTTGCGCCCTTTATTGGTTTCCATATTTGAGAGACTCTTTGATGGGTTTGTGGATTGTCCATGCTCCTTTTTATTTTACCCAGATTGTACTTGTTGATGAGTTCCCATTTACACCAATCATTACCACCTGAAACTAACCTCCAAAGGAGTTTGGCTCCCATAGCAGAATTGGTGATTTCAGGGTCCCTGGTTCCTAGACCACCACTTTTTTTGGGCAGATTGATTGTTTCCCAATTTACCAAGTGGAATTTTTTTTTATTGGCTTTTCCCCCTTGCCACGGGAATTTACGTATGAGCTAGGCCATTTCTTTTAGAATTCCCTTTAGGGCTAGAAGTGTAGAGAATTGATACAAGGGGAGGGTCGAGAGAACGGATTTGATCGGCACCACCATACATGTTGGATTGAGCCACCTTGACCCCCATTTTTCCATCTTTTCCCTGATCTTTTGGATGAAATAGTGCCAAAACTTTCCAGGGATTGATTTAATGCAAAGAGGAAGGCCCAAGTACTTTAAGAATTTCCAGTATTGGGTAATGGAAAACCCCATGATTTGAGTTATTCCCACTCTGATAATTGTCAAGACATTCCAAGTATAAATTTGGCATTTTTCTTTGTTTAGGAGACCTCCCGAAACTAGAAGGAAGGTATCCGAGACTTGGAGGATTCTTCCAGCCATGGTTTTGGAAGCTCTACTTAGGAGGATTGTGTCGTCTGCAAATTGAGAATGGTTCAGTATTTTTACTACTTGAGCGATTTTTATTCTAGGGATATTTCCATTTGTGCTTTCCCATTCAAGATTAATGTTTAGTGATTTGGCCATGATCACATAGAGCAAGGGGAAAAGGGGGCAGCCCTGTCTTAGACCCCTGGACGCCTTGAAGAAAGGACCTGGTATACCATTTATTAGGAGCACTATCCAAGGAGAGGCGATACAGGAGCAGATCCAATCCATGAAGCTTTGACTGAAACCAAATTTTATCAAGACCTTGAAGAGGAAGTTATGCTCCACTCTGTCAAAAGCGTTGGCCATGTACAGTTTTATAGCCATGCCAGAGTCCCCCCGAGAACTAATGGCATGGATTGCCTCTTGGACAAGAATGAATTTGTTCCAAATCTGGTGACCTACTACAAATCCTCCTTGGTTTGGAAGGATTAGCGGGCTGAGGAGGGGGTTGAGTCTGTTTGCAATTATTTTGGAGAGGATTTTATAGGAAATGTTGCATAGGGAGAGGGGTCTGAAGTGATTAAGGGAGGAGGCTCCAGGTTCTTTTGGGAGGAGATCCAGGAAATAAGAGTTAGTTGCTCCTCCCAACTTTTTAGCCTTGTGTGTGAAACGTACCATTCTTATGAAGTCTTTCTTGATTATATGTCGGCATTTTTTATATAAATACAAAGTGAAGCCATCAGGACCCAGAGCTTTGTCATCTTGGAATTGGTTCAATGCTCTAAGGATTTCTGCTTCCTCGATGGGTCTGTCAAGGTGGGTGTTTTCAGCCTCAATAATCTTTCGAGGAATATGTTGGAGAAAGGCTTCAGAAAGGTGATTCTCGTCCTTGCCAAAGGTGGTTTACAGATTTTGGAAATGGGAGGAGGTGTGTTGCTTGATTTGGGCAATATCCTTAAGGATTTCACCCTCAGGGGTTTTGATTTCTGAAATTTGATTTCACCAGTTCCTGACTTTGGCTTGGTTGTGGAAGAAGGAAATATTTTGGTCTCTTGCTTTCAGCCAGAGACTCATGGATTTAAGATGTCAAACGTTTACCTCTTCAACTAGAGCTTGGAGGTACTCTTTGTGAAGTTTTTTCTCTTGGATGAGGAGATTCTATTGAATCTCTATAGTTTCCATTTCTTCTTGAAGAGCCTCCATCTAGGACTTTTTGTCTTTTTCTTTGCTTTGCGCAGTTCTTTTAGCCCAGCTCTTTAAAAGGTCCTTGACTAGTTTGAGCTTCTAATCCCAAATGTAATTTGATGAGCCTATGATCCACTGATTCCATATCTTGGATATGGATTGAATGAGCTTGGGTCTATCCAGCTAGAAGGGGTTTAGTTTGAAGGGAATAGGACCCCAGTTCTGTTGATATTCGAAGGCCAGTCTTATGGGGCGGTGATCTGAGCCCGCCTAGGGAAGATTCATTGAGCAAGGCTTGTCAGGGAGGGACAACAGTAAGTTGTTGATCCGAAATCTATCCAATATTGCAGTTATGTGCCCAAACCCTGCTCTTCTATTATTCCAAGTGTAGATTCCCTTGTTCGAAGGAACATCAAAGAGATCTAGGTCCGAGATAAGGTCCTCCAATATTTCCCAAAATTGATCCCATACCACCAAGCCTCCTCTTTTTTCCTTTGAGTCTCTAGTTGTGTTGAAGTTTCCTGCAATAATGAGGTTCTAGGGAGGATTCTCCTTGGCAAGTTCTAACAAGGATTGCCAGCATTCATTTTTTTCATTATAATTGTTTGGCATGTAAACATTGATGATGGAAAAAAGCATACCTGAGACTTTATTGAGAAGATTTACCATAAGCCATAATTGGGTTTGCATTTGAGTTTGTAGGTCGAAATATTCTATCTTCCAAAAAATTTTGATTCCTCCTGAGGCCCCTCTAGAGCTCACTGCATTTCCACTGCAATTGTTCCAAATTTTTTGCAGGTCTTTGAGGGTTTCATGCTCCCTCATTTTCGTCTCCTGGAGTATGAGGATTGAAGTTTTTTCTGCTTGTATCATTTTTTTGACTTCTTCTTTCTTGAGATTACTGCCTAATCCCCTACAATTCCAGGAGATGATTTTTATCATTTATCAGGATGTTTGGGTGCCCCCCTCTTGAGGGTTGTAATGTTGTTCCCTTATGTTGAGTTGCCTTGTTCTTCCCAAATTTTCCATCTTTCTTTAGAGTTTCCTCGATTGTTTTTTGTATGCCTGGTTCCTTTTCTCTATCTGCTATTGATTCTCTTTTATTTATGTGTGATTTCCTTCTAGGTCTCCTGTTGTTTATAGTTTGAGTTAATTCTAGGTTGTAATCACTTTCTGAGGAGTCATGTCTCGCTTCTTCTAACATGTATGGATTTTCCATAGTTTGGGTGGGGAGAGATTTTGAGGATTCTCCACTTAGATCCAGGACTTCTTTTTCCTTTTCTGGGTCTTTGTCATTTCCTTATCCTTCCTCTTCTTGTCCCTTTCCATTGTTTTCTTCCTGGGATTCCCTAACTTCTTCGAGATTTTCGTCTTGGTGGAGCTCTGCATATCGATTGTGGCTTGATTCTTCTTTTTGTGGGGATCCAGGTCTTTTTTATTTTGGATCAGGAGGTTTTTCCCTTTAGTTTTGAGTTGGAATGGGTTGGGTTTTCCCATTTGTTTTTTTCCTTTTTGGTTGTTGCCATTGATCTTGTTTGGGATCTTGGTCATGCATATCTTTGGCATGGGGACAAGATTTGGCAAAATTTCCATATTCGTGGCAGGTTTTACATTTGAAGGGAATTTGTTCATAGTCTAACTGTTGAATGTAGGACCAACTGTCCAAGTTCAGTTGTATTGCTTCAGGGAGACCTTTTTCTAGATCCACTTCTACACACAGATTGGCGTGGACCTGAAGGCCTTCCCAAGGTTTGGCAAGATCGATGTATTTGTTGAGGGTGTTTCCTATGTTTCTAATGGTTTCATCGTTCTAGCAATGGAGGGGAAGGAAGGGCAGCCTCACCCATACTGGGACTACTGAGGGGATATCATTCTCTAGGCTAAATTTTGGAGTCCATTTTTTCAGGTACATTCCTCTCGCCCCCATGAAATAAGGACCTCTTCGGAAAATCAAATCTCTATCTTCTTTTTTTTCGAACAAAAAGGCGAAGAATCCTTTACCACAGAAGGTTGTCGATAGTTGTCCCTTGATCAACTTGCGTCGGTTTGCTTCCAACCAAATGTGCATGGATTTTGGGGATGGCCACAGTCTTGTGAATTGGCCTATTAAACTTCTATCTGCGAGTCTGAGTGTCAAAGGTCACGCTGAAGGGGCGAAAACATCAACCTTAGGAATTCTGGTCACCTTTTTGACGAATCGAGAGGGCAGGGGCTTGGGAGCTTTAGCATAAGACAATATGAGGGCCTGGAAGGCCTGCAAATCTGGGTACGGGGATCCCGGGGGCAGATCCCCTCCCTCAGAGGAGGCCATTACTGCTCGCGCTCAAGCGTTGAAACCCTAGCGCCATTTTTTACAGATCACCGGGACGTTGAACTAGAACTTTAATTTACTCTTATACAAAATTATACATTTATTTATTAAATATTAAAAATAGATTTGAATAAAAAGTTGGTTGGATATTAAATTATCCATTGCAATGAAAAGTATTTTACAAATATTACGAAATATAAACATTATACATTTATTTATTAAATATTGAAAATAGATTTGAATAAAAAGTTGGTTGGATATTAGATTATCCATTGGAATGAAAAGTATTTTACAAATATTACAAAATATAAATA
>JASDQU010192012.1:7968-20040 GCA_032191745.1 Picea mariana
ACCAAACTTGACAACATCTAACGTTGTAACAATGAATAGGTTTGTCATGGACAATTATGTATGTTTGCAGTCTCTTGTCTTCTTAAGTTCATTTCTCCTAAATTTTCAAACAAACTTTTAACGAAATCATGCGGCTTACTTATACATATAACCTCTTAAACTCTTAAGAGATTTTATGAGGATCATACTGTGAGGACAGATCACAAAGAAGATGAACTTCTGGGTCTGTGAAATGACCTTACTTCATTTCTTGGAAGATATTAAAGAAATAGCGGTAGGTGGCACTACTTCTAGTATCCTACACAATTGTCTACCCAAATTAATAATAACACTGTGGGGTCTAGTATCATACACATCATGTCGCTTCCAAAAATATGGTTGGCCTAAAAAAACATCATAGATTTCAAGGGGAGCAATATCACACAATACCCCGTCTTTGAAGGGCTTGATGATGTAGGGCAAACGACACTGTTGGATGACGTGAAGATCTCGTCCTTGATGAAGCCAGCCGATGGTGTAGGGCTATGGGTGCGGTGTTATCGACAGGGCCAGTCATTTGACGACCTCTGCTGAAATTAGGTTCTATTGACTACGACTATCGACATTGAAATGCAACAGAGTTCCCTTTACCCACATCTGTGAGTGAAAGATGCGTCCCCCTTCCTTTGATTCTTATGGTTTGCTTGGTTGGACTTTGGTGGTATCGACAGTGGCACTGGGTTCGACATCGATGATCCGTTTCCCACTTTCTAGATTTGATTCGGAGTCATAATCTGCCTCTGACTCGAAAGCTTTTAGCTCGGCCACCAGTGACTGCTTGTAGCGACATTCTTCGATGTTATGCCAAGGGATTTTATAGTATTCACACCATTTTCCCGTGTCCTTCTTCGACTTCTCATTACCCTTCTTGGGTTTTGGATTGGACTGGTTGTCCTGCGAGTGACCATATTTGCTCTTTCCCCTATTTTGTGGGTTGGGGCGGCCTTTTCCCTACTTTGGCTGTGAGGAGTTTGCAGATCCAAAATCTTACCTCCTCTGCTTAAATTTTTTCTTGATCTTGACAACATATCTATAAGTCGCACCTAATGATACAATGTCTAGAAACTCCATTTTTGTTTGAATGTATCTATGCAGACAACCACGGTATTTGAGCAATAGATGTCGTTCAGATTCTTTGATTCTCAATTTGGTGTGCAGGGTATGAAAAATATTGGTGAAATCTGGTATTGTCTAGTCCCTTTCCTGACGCAACGTGGTCCATCTTGTGTATTGGTCCTCGTAGCTTCCAACAAGGTAGTATTGTTCTTTAATGGCATCCATGAAGGAATCTCATGTGGGGGCTACCGCAAATATTGCAGATTCCTCTATGGCCCTTTGCTCAGAGTAAGTATCCCACCAGTCCTTAACATGGGGGACAACCTTAATGAGTGCAAAAGTAATCTTTTCCCTGTTGAAAAAATTGTGGACTGAAAAATACCCTTCGAGCAGATTTGGCCATTTATCTACAACATCTCCATCTATTAGTCCTTCAAATAATGGAATATAAAAATTTACTTGTACCTTGAAGGGGGTTGCATGGATGCTTGATGAAGATGTGTCTCCTGTAGGAAGCCGCCGAAGGATCTGTGCAAAGTTGTCCATCATTTCGTTCCTTTGTTGCGCAAGGGATTCCTCAAGCAACATTTTAAAAGGATCTCCTGCCATAATCTTTCTTCTCGTCCCCCATGGGTTGTTGCCGAGCTCGGCGTGGCCGATCTTGCAAAGGCTCGACTGGTTTGAGTCCCAACTTCTTGTACCCAAAACTTGTCAGGGACATGCACAAAGAAAAATAAATGAAGAGCAGATCGATTTGATACCATTGATTTGGATTTATGAGCGGAACGAAAGGAATAACAGACTCAATACAATAACACAGAAATACGGATAACAAAAACAGATATCCAGTGAACAATAACTTATATTGGATAAATAAAATAGGTTGAAACTGTAAAACTGGAAACAACTTGTTTGAATGGTGATAGTTATCTCTAAGAAGAGATGTGGTTTGTTAGGCGCATTCGTCTGAGCAGAATAATTACAATAAGGCTCCAGAGGCATTTTTAACATTACTCATGAATGCCAAAACCCTAGACATCCAAAAACCTAACCCTATGAGATGAAACGCTAAAAGTTATGTGGGCCCCAATGGATAAGTTGGTACCTCAACTTCTCAGGGTCGTAACTTTTGCATACGACCTCCGTTTTAGGCGCGTGATAGCCCGTTGGAAATGTCTTTTCGAGAACTACACATTATGCCATCAAACTCTAACTCCCTCTATAGTTTGACTGTGGCAAACCAAAAAAACATTGTTTAGGGCCCTAAAACGGGCCTAGAAGTACAGAGAGATGTACTAACATAAAAACTTCCAAAATAAACCAGTTGGATTAGGTGGGCGGCCACCAATCTCCACCTGGAAGTTGTGTAGGGCTTCAGACAACCCCAAAAGTGTAGAACCCACAATTACAAAGAATTACATAAGAACGTGTTGAACTAAAAACTCTCAAGAGAAGCGAGTTGGAATAGGTAGATGGCCACCAATATCCACATGAATCAATAAAATTAACAAATATAATAATGTTAAAAAAATCATAATTATAGTTATTAAATGTTAAATTAAATTTAAATTCAACATCCTTGAAAAATACATGAAAAAATATAATTTTATTTGGGTTGGAATTCCAAAACTAAGCAACTTGTTAAATTTGACAGTTTGGATCACTTTATTATATGTTTTGAAATTTTCAACAAAGATTGATGAGGCTCTGACAAATTTTGATCATATTTGAGGAGTAAAAGATGGGCAATTTGTCCATCAACTTTCGCTGTTCATCTTATGGGACACAGAGATGCTCATGGCGATACTGGAGCTTGCGGCGATATGTAATGATCTGCGAGTGGGTTATTGGCACTCTGACACATTTCCACAAAATCGAGATAAACAACATACAATAGCGATTTGGTTTTCGTACGACCAGATGTATTTGTACCTCTGGAATCAACAAAGAAAGGAGGACAAATAGTGCTCTCAAACTCCTTAACACAGGTAGAAATGAGGACCAATAATACCCTGAAACCACTGAATCGATGAGAGACGTGGACGGCAGAATTCGAATCTGCGCTAGCAGAGCCAACATGATTTCTAATCATGCCCGATAACCACTGCGGCACGTCCACTTTAATAGCAAATTGCTCTGTTGGTGCTGCAAATAACTTGCAGAAAAGACTGATAACAGAAAAATTGAAGTTTTCAGACTGCCGTTCGTGAGTGAGTTCAAAATATATATATAATAATACTATTTCTCTACTTGCAAAATATTCCCGCGCCTGTAGCTCAGTGGATAGAGCGTCTGTTTCCTAAGCAGAAAGTCGTAGGTTCGACCCCTACCTGGCGCGATATAATTCGCGTGTGATTTGTTTTTTAACATTTTGTAAATGCAATCCATTGCACTATAACAACCATTTTGATGTGTTATTGGGTTTTCATAGCTCCTCTAGACAACCATTTTGATGTGTTATTGGGTTTTCATAGCTCCTCTAGACAACCATTTTGATGTGTTATTGGGTTTTCATAGCTCCTCTAGACAACCTTATCTTGTGTTGATGCTCATTAAAAAATACTATACCTTAATGCAAAGGGAATTACAAAAATAAATAAAAAAGCTTTATTTTGCACATTCAAACCATTTGGTGTCAAATTCAAGAGATTTTTAATGAAATGATGTAGAAACGTAAAGTTAGGTCAAATTCAAGAGATTTTTAATGAAATGATGTAGAAACGTAAAGTTAGACTGGAGAACATAGAAACACTTATGTCTTTGAACATTTCAACACGGGAGACATATATCTATCAAGAGAGGTTCAAAGGGGATTAGAAAAAATGAAGATCTCTTTGTTATGAACCCCATACTATCACTATCCAAATTAGTAGTGACACATCTAAGCTAAGTATTGTACCTTAATCTAGTTTTCAACACAAAAAACTAAACATCCTAAAGCATATCATTACTAGAGAAAACCACAAGACAACACGACCTTTCAATTAGTATTGCTCTAGAGTTCAACACCCCAATGGAGTGAGATTGGATCTTAGATTAATATATGAAACATATAAACAGTAAGGCAATTCCTTTATTTTGAGTTGTTAAATCACAATAGTTTCAACTTTCAATGCAATCAAACTAGTTCACTATAGTCTAGATCCTCAAAAGTTTCTTTATCTACACTCTAACACAATGGGGATTAGCATGATGGGAAACATTGCTTGCCATGGGGGAATCATTAATCCACATGCTAACTTAAAACCAAATTTTAGAGCAAGTTTGGGTAGTGTCAAAGTTTGTTTAGGTGCTAATAACCATCTATAGGATCTATGATTTATGCTTTAACACTCTTTTGGTTTGCAACAAGGTCCTCTTAGCCTCCTCACACATGATCATCACCTTCCTTGTGTCGTGCTCATGCTTTTCTATGCAACTGTGACCCATGTATCATCTACAGTGCACCATCAATCTTGCATCAACATATGTTCCACATGGCACCACCAATAGCTTAACACTCAACTACCATGTCATATCAACTCTAATTTCTCTATCCATGTCAATGAGATCTTATAGTTGAGAAAATTGGTGCACCTACTAATTTAGGAATTAAATTTAACTAAGTCCACAACAACAACAATGCACTTAACCAATTGATTTCTAGGCATCACAAGATTCAATTTCTTATTTGGTGTGCAAAAGGTCAACCTTGTAACCACATCATAAATTAAATTTGCTAACTCATATAAATATGGATGATTCAATATGGAATGGTTCCACGTGTTTAGAGTTATTGTTGTACTCTTCACAAGATCAATCTATGCACAACTCTTTTCATAGCCCAAGCCTTGATCACACCATTCTTTGTAGCTCAATTATTTTGTACCAATAATAGATGTACATTTGAGAAATTTATGTATGTTTGGGTTCCTGATCAAATTTAATGAGTTTATTCTTTGTTATTATTGTTTTATTCATGTCGTGATATCGCAAACTCAATCTCTTAAGTCATTGGCACACTTTTTGGGTTTAGTGTGTACAACACAATGATAATATTCAGGCTCCAAAAATCACTTTAATAATGATATTTTCCCAATCACACTAATCTTTTGCTTCGCAAGGTTATTATTTATAGTAATTGTTCCCCTATTACACTAACTCCATTTTGGTCCTTTAATGTCTTCAATGTGACCCTATTCTTGTAGTCCTCATGATTCCTTGCAGTGGATTAGTCATTGTTACAACATCCTTGACTAGGATCTTGTTCAATGGTATCACAGGACATATGTTCTCACTTCTATGCCAATTCTTTGTTCAATGGGATCATTGATTCTAAAGAATTTGGGAGAAATCGTGTGTAATGCTTTTTAGGCTCAACAAATTGAGGGAAATGATTTTTTTTTCTAGGTTACAAATCCCAAGGAAAACCCCCAAGTACTTCCCCTCATTTTGAGAATGGTACCTAGGGTAAACCCTAGAATCTTCAGGGCACAATGTCAATCAACAACAAAGATCAAATCCATTACAACAATATACTCGTTATGAGCTAAACATGTCACTTGTGGGAATTGAACTCGGGTGGGGAGGATAACAATCTTCCTCCCAACCACTCGAGCTAAACCCAATTGACAGGGAAAATGAATATTTGTATAGTCATTCTTAGATTACCAAAGGCATTGTTTCAATCCTACTCCCCTAATCACCCCTTGACACACTCATTACACAATGGTAGGAAGAAACTCCATTGTTTCTACCATGCTTGATGCCAATATTATGCAGTAGATGATTGAAGAAGTGCTTTATAGGTAGTGTGAGAAGACGTTGGATTAGTTCATATATGTATGATGGAGAAATAGCGCTCTATATTGCACATGTGGATTAGTTCGTTTATGTATTATGGATTAGTGCTCTATATTTGTACATGTGTCATTTGATTGTTTCAAACCCAAAGTGGGATTGATCACCACGAGTGCATATTCCCTTCACTAAAAGTACAATGGTTAGAAGTAAGGCATATGTCATTCTAAACACAACTATCAAGCATGTTATAATTCCCATACAAGGACTTTTGGAAATATTCCTAAAAAAATTCAAATAGGTATGGTTGATTCTTTTGTGGTAACATCCACTAGGTCCTTAACCTGCATCACAATAGTATTGATTTTTTCATTACGAGGCCTCTGATGCCAACTCGTATTGTGCATTATGTGATTTTTTCCTAGAGGATGATGGTATAAATACAATTGACAACATATGACCTTGTGACTAGATTTGATTTTCCTTATTTAGCGCATGACACACATGAATAGTGGTTTTCACACTTCAATGTTTATGCAGTCATGTTAAGGAAAAATTTCTTCCGATCTATGCAATGGAAACAGTCATGCACACACTCCACAAGATGATATTGATCAACCAAGAAAATTGTGTTGTTTTATCTTGGGTGCATTATACAAGACTCCAAATATATAGGGCACCCTAACAAGAAGAAAATCCATGATATTCTCACCTTCATGCCGGTGTCAAAGGGGTTGGGAGAGTTTACATTTTGCAACTGGGGTGGGAAATAATCATTCAAACTTTTGTTGTATTTTTGTGGATATCATCACTACTAGTTGTTTAATAAGCATCCAATCATGGTGGTGGATGCGCCCACCCTCATGTAGACTAGTGATTTAGAAGCTAGTAGGCTGGCCTTTGACAACCATGAATCTAGAAGGATTATTTTGAGTTAGACTTGGAGAGGGTTGTGGAGCTATGAATATTTTTTGACCACCAAAAGTTGGTTGGCCATATTGCATTTATAAGCCTTCCCTTTTCTAACAACTTTAGTCCATCCATTATTATTTATTTAGAACAAGGCCTAAGGGGATTACTTGTTGTTCCTTTGGTTGGAGGATTAATTGAATTAGATTTTTCCAGCAAGGGACGATATTTGATTCTATGGTGGGAACTTTGGAAACTATAGTATATTTCGGGGAGATTGATATATTGTATTGGTTGTTGAATGACTCTACCCCCACCCCCTAAAATCTACACAAATTATTTTAGATCTTTTGAAATATCATCCCTCAAACAAACCCTCTTTTGAGGATGTGAATTAAAGAACCGATTTGACTCATGGCATATGTGTAATATGCAAGGGTGATTTTAAGAATCCCCCCTAAATTTATATGTATAATAAATGGGTGAATCCCCGTGATACATAGGAAAAATTGAAGGTTATTTTATCAATAATATAAAATGCATATATAATTTTTTGGCAAATCTTTTAGTCAATTATATAATCTTGTAAGATATTGGCGAACCTTTCAATGAATTATAAAATCTTGTAAAATATTGGCGAATCTTTCACTAAATTATAAAACCTTGTAAAGTATTAGGGGATCCTACCTTAATGAGAATTTAGTTTTGTTTTATTTTTACATACATATCTATGTGATGCACCACCCACTCACCTCCATGAACCCTAATTTCAAAATTGGCATCCCCATACCCACAGCCACAACTGTCCTCATACCCACAACCACAAACTTTGGCTTCTTAACAAAAACCAAATTCAACAACCCAACAAATGCAAAGAAATGCCAATGCCATTCTTGATTGATTAACCCAACATTTTCAACAAAATTCAAACTGAGAAGTGTAAGAAACATTGACACCTTCTGAACCTTCACAATTGGGCCTTAAAATTTTACTTGGAAATATGTGTCACTTAGATTCATTCATACTCCAACAATCCTAAAACCAAACAAAATCTAATCCAATCTACTCCTAACCTAACATACAAAAGTTCTAATATATAAATACTAAACTTAGATAACCCACTCTTAATGAAAAGTATCTAGATGGAAACAGAATTGGAGCAACAGATAGATGTGATAATCCCTATTCAGGCCATCAAATGTTTCACGCATGCCTAAAGATGCTATACCAGGCTAACAAATTTTTTCTGCACTCAAGATTAATTACAAAAAGCAGACTTCCTTGAAATTTAGACTATAGTAAGCAGGTGCCTACAAAGAATAGACCTATAAGAACACCGACTCTTTTACATAAATGCAAGGATCACAAACACACATGCACTTGTTCTTATAAACACATTCATGTTTCAAACAATTAACTTACAAGCAAATCCAAAGTTCAAATCTATTCATATTTGCACCTCTAACAATAAATATTCACTCAGAGGAGGACAAAATCAGGTCAGAGTGGATTACAAAAACCAAATTCAACAGCCCAGCAAATGCAAATAAATTTTGATGCCATTCTGAATTGAGTTAAACCCAACATTTTCAATAGAATTGAAACTCAGCAGTGTTAAAAAAGATGACATCTTCCTCTGTGCCTTCACACTTGAGCCTTGGGACTTCCCCCTGTATCATATTGTCATCTTCTTCTTTTGTGCTCTATTTCAGTTAATGTATGTGTGTCTTAGATTCAATCATACTTGAAACCTTCCTGTGTGCCTTCACCCAACATTTTCAACAGAATTGAAACTCAACAGTGTTAAAAAAGATGACACCTTCCTCTGTGCCTTCACAGTTGAGTCTTGGGACTTCCCCCTGTATCATATTGGCATCTTCTTCTTTCATGTTATGTTTCACTTAATGTATGTGTCTCTTAGATTCAACCATACTCGACACCTTCCTCTGTGCCTTCACCCAACATTTTCAACAAAATTGAAACTCAGCAGTGTTAAAAAAGATGACACCTTCCTATGTGCCTTCACACTTGAGCCTTGGGACTTCCCCCTGTATCATATTGGCATCTTCTTCTTTCATGCTTTGTTTCACTTAATGTATGTGTCTCTTAGATTCAATCATACTTGGCTAATCATAATGACAAACAATAACTCAATCTAATCCACACCTAAACTAAGATATATAAGCCCTAATACATAAATGCTAGCCTTTTAGATATCCCACTCTTAGTACAGGTTTTTCCTAGTTGGCACTTGCATGTAGTCTAGAGTCTAGACTATACCATAGGTATTTGCAATAATGGGAAAAATATTCTCCAACTCTCTAAAGGCCACATTGCTCCCTAACTCAGGATGTTTTGCAAAATTTGATAAAGGGAAACCCAAGAGCCACTTCTATCATACAACAGATGAAGATATCCTTTATAGATACCATTAAGGTAAACATGCTTTGCAAATCATAGTACACACACAAGTTCAAAGAACACTGGTTATAATGTAAATGACAAAGATTTAGAGCTTAACAATATTTCTAATATAAATGAAAAAGATTTAGAGCTTAACAGTGAAAATTATGAAGTATTTGCTTGATTGCTAACTTAAAACCACTAATTCCACAGACAAAGCCTTGGTAGTGAGTAGTAGAGAAGTAGTCTCAGTCTGTAACTCAATCCATGCAAATATCCATCTATGTTATGAAAAAAAGGCATTGTAAAAGGAGCTCAACAGGGGCATTCTTAGATACAGATATAAAGGAGCATGGTTAGCACTAGTCGAAAGCATATCATAAAATTGTATCATGAAAATGAGCTTAATGAGAAGTCTACCAACCCATGCTCAATGTTCCTATCAGTCATTTATTCTAGACAGTAAAATTTTCTCACATTCGCATTCCTTCAATTTTTCCTTTTTCTAAGCATATGCTTATGTCTACTATGCTTTGCATTTGCCACAGGTAGATGATATGCAATCCCTTTTCACATTTAAACATATAATCATGCAAATATATTTACAAATTCTCATTAAGGTAGTCTGTGAGTATATATAGAGATTTGTTAATGTAGAATGGGCTGGAGATCTAAACCATAGAAATCTACAAGTGGTCATGTTTTTAACATATTTGGTGGAGCAATAAGTTGGATGAGTAAGATGCAAGGTGTAGTTGCATTGTCAACTACATAAACCAAGTACATGGCAGCCACTCATGGAAGTAAGGAAGTTCCATGGTTGCGAAAATTCTTCAGTGTCACTTTAGAGATCACCTCACAAACATAAAGGGGTAAAAGATCGATTAATTGCAGTTGATGATAAAATTGATAATTGAGATTTAATTATTGTTATGCTAAACAGTTTGCCTCGATCTTTTTAAGTGTTCATTATGAGTCTGAGTTTATTATTTAGAGTTGAAGTGTTGACCTTTTATGGAATTCAAGGATTACATTTACAGTAGAAATACAGAAGGAAAGCCTACAATAATAATGGAGGTTCTAAGCATGTGTCTGCAGTGAAGGAAAAGTGAAAATGGAAACAAAACTTTGGCCAACAAGGAGACAAAATGGAGGTAAAAAGCAAGAAGACTTGAAAAAGGGCAAAGCTAGTTCAGGTAAAGGTAAGTGTTTTTGTTGTGGTAAACTAGGTTATTATGAAACAATGCAGAATTAAAAATCATGATTCAAGAGGGTTGAAGTAGAAAAGGCATACAAATAATTGTGTTGAAGAAGAACAAGATGATAGTGGTGGAGGTAAAGAGTATAAACCCTTTCTACATATGAAATATAGTGCATTGGAGACGAGTGGAAAATAGATGAACCAGTCATATGGCACATAGTAGAGAATGGTTTTCTATGTCGGATGGTGACAAAAAATGGGGACAAAAAGTTGCTTTAGCATATATGGTAAAAGGTCAAGGCATTGTACTTATAAAGATGCCAACTGGAGAAATTAAGTAGGTACTTGATGTACTGTATGTACTAGAATTGACAAAGAATTTGCTCTTTGTAAACCGGATTGCAAAGTAGTACTCTAAAGAGGAGTTTGAAAAAGGAAAATGACTGATAAAGGATAAAAAGAACCATTAAAAGTAGTGGTTGTAGGGATAGAAGGTGGGTTATACATTTTTTTTTTACACCCAGAACTTAGCAAGCCTCTGTTTTTTTAAAACAGAAACAATGTAGAAGATCAATTAAGATTGATAGTGTACGAGGCCCCTGTTGATATTATGGTAGTTGTGGGAGGTATTTACCTCCATGTGTAAACCTGACGAGAATAGAATATTTTAGGGGCGAAATTAATTAATTATTTTTTTCTTGCTTTTTAGAATGAACATTTCGGTCTCTTTAGGTTTTTAAGTTTTAATTAATTCTGGAATTTTCTCATTATTTTATCTATCAAATTTTATGTTATTAAACAAGATTTTTTTATTCTTTTTCTGCAATTTCATATTGACGATTTTTTTAGTTGTTAATTTCTTTTTGTAGCGGGGTTAACTCCGATCTCACCCTGCCTTTTCTGTTATTTTGTCTTCAATTATTTATAAATTTTGGATTTGTATTTTCTCTAAGGGGCATGTCATGCCAATCTGCCAACGTTTGATGTTGTTACTCTTTTCTATTATTTGTTTCCATGTGGATATGAGGATAGCTTAGTAGTTCACAAAATTTGAAAATAAAGTCACATATACTCCTTGGATTATGGATAGGTGGTGATGTTATAATGTTAATATATGAGAACTCCATATATTAATTACAATGCAAGAATGACATCATATTAATCATCTAGAATGGATATTTTGTAGAGTGAAGCAGGGGCTTCATTTTGTAGAGCAGACAGTAGCTAGAAATAAGCCATTGAACCACTGTTAGAACCTAGTATATATTTGCATCACTCATAATTCCTACCAATCTTCAATATTATATATTTGCAACACTTGGGACTCAATGAATTGGTCCTATGTTCAAGCATATTTTGCAACACTTGGGACTCAATGAATTGGTCATGTATTCAAGCATACTATCATATTCTAAAGTAACAACTTCCTAAGCTATATGTCGAAAAACAAAAAATATATATGTTGTGTTCCTTTCACACCGAGTAGAACCTATATTTTCCAATTCATCGCACTTTCCAGATTTAGAGATGTACATGGATTGTTCACCTTAGAAAGATGGCTATCACAAATTGGGGACATATCCATTTTTGATATTCCCCCTTCTGTTGTGGCCCATATTTGTCTTAATTATTTCACAATGATATTTAGCATACCTTCTAGATCTTGAATAGGAAAGCTTCCAAAT
>JASDQU010192013.1:4915-20040 GCA_032191745.1 Picea mariana
TTCCTTCGACGATCAACTCCGAAAAGGGATGTGTATAATATTATATTATATTTAAAAAAATCTTACCATGTTTATGTCATCGCTACGAAAGATTCACACCTCATTCAAATGCTCCCTTCCCTTTACTCTGATGGCTAGACTCTGAAGGGGTTGGATTTAATATTATTATATATTTAAATTCCCATATGTTTATGCCATCGCACTCCTATCTCTTCGGATTCCAAATGGGTGTGCCCATCTCATTTATCTGACAACCAATAACGAAAGAGAAAAGTTTAATATTATAAAATGTATGTGTGACCTTATAATCCTCAGGCTATCATAGTCTAAAACCTTCAGAATCTAATCATGTGTGCTCCCATTGTATGTTTGATAACCGATTATGAAGGAAGATGGCTTTTTTATAATAATTCATATTTATTTACGTTGGAAATAAAAAGGGGAACCATATTTCCAGAACTTAAAATGATGATAAATAAAATGATTTATTAATAACTCCTTTGGGAGTTCAGGGAAACCATGTGTAGAGTGTAAATTTAAAACTGGGAAACTTGGCATGGTTAAATCCTTGTACCAAAGGGAAATAAAAAATACAAGCTACTCCTTTCTCACACACAAGACTGGAATTCACCGATTTTAATATAAGAATTTCCAACCCATTATTTCAATTATTAAAACATTTAACCGATAACTTTGGAATTACCAAGGTTTATCAGTCTTTACCATTCATTCAAATTTTCCCAGAAAACATATAAATATATAAATACATATATAAATCCAGACAATTTGTGTTTGTTTAATTCTTTTCCAGGACATTGTATTTTCTTGGAGGTAAAAATTCTCCATGGTAAAACTATGGTTTTACCAGAAATTACTATCCTCCTATTTTCAGGCATTTCTTTGCTATTTTCAGGGTATACTTACTATTTCCAATTCTTTCCCATTTGGACATTAATTTACTGTGTAATTCCTGGTAAAATTTCCTCTATTACCAAATTCTAATGGAACTTAATTAATCACATTGCTTCAAATTCCAAATGTCATTTTTATTTCAAATTTGGAACTTGAATTTTATTTCTCATTCTTTTCTTGTTATTTATTTATTTTTTGAAATACTTTGTCTCTCTTCCACATTTGGATTATTCTCTTAAGGCCTAAACAAAGATATGAACTTCTCTCTCATTTTGAAGCCTAGCATATTTTCCAAGCCAACAAAATGGCCAAGGCTAGCTAACCAGTATTCAAGTTTATATCAGCAATTTGTATTTTCCTATTACCTAGTTGTTCTATAAGTGCTTTAGTGGCTCAATATTTTACTAAAAACTTAGGGATTTTTCCACCTAAATTACTATCAGTGGCCAACCAACACTCTTCTCATACTTTGAGTGAAAAAAATTTACTAATAGCCTCCCTTTCCAAACAAGGACAGATATGAAACCAACAACACAATGTGTTTTCCTAGATATTATTTCAAATTCACAGTCATCCAAATAATTAGAGTGACATTTCCACTATTTGAATAATAGGACAAACTCTTAAAATAACTAGTACATGAATTTCATATTATTCAATAAACTTTTCATGGAATTACAAGGCATAGAAAACACTTATCTGAAATTTAGAAATTGCTGGAAACCGGTGAAGGGAGTGCCACTTTCCACCCAACTATAGGCACAGTTGTTCCTGGTGTTTTCATAGATTCCACCCCCTAGCCAGAGTATGATGCCATGAGAGGAATTTCTTTCTACTCAACAAAAGAGAAAAGATGAAGGCTACTCGCGTTCACCTACAGGAACTCAGTAGGCCAAGTCTTCAATACACCAAGCAAGGGGAATGATCTTGCCACAAAGAGATTAAAAAAATTTCATACATATCACAAGAGAGGCCTTTCACTTCCCAACAATCCCTTAGCACCCTCCCCTCTTAGTTCTTTCGTGATTCCTCAAGCAATCACTAAAACTTCATAGCCTCGTTTATCATCCTGATTTGAAGACATTTGACAATGGTTCCTGCACCCAGAAAACACATTTATTCATTTTCTCTGCTTTCTAAAAGCTAGAAGAGTTTGTCACACACTTTTCACTCATATTTTTGTCCCCGGACTCAATTGTGCATATCCTCCTTCTCTTCCCATGATTTTCCCCTTTTTCTTGCCTTATGCAACAAGATTTTATGGGTCAAATCCCCCAATTCATGGGTCAGATCAGACAATTCCAGATGGGTGCTATGCCCATTCTCTCATTGATTGCTGAAGAGGACCAACCAACCACCAACTTGATTGGTAATTAATTTTTTCTGGGGCAGAGGACAATTTTGGGTTTGAACATTTTTAATTTAGAAAAGTACTGCCTGGTAGGGGTCATCTCAACCAGTCATGGTTCCCCTCACCATTCCCTCTCATGACATCATAACCTGTATAGGCAGTACCCTTCATTAGTTATTCAACATTTTCCTTTTTACATTAATAACATAAATATTCACATTACCTTCTTTAGCAAAGGTTCAACATTTCCCAAAATCCACACATAACAAATTTGTCCATAGTCTTCTAGCAGTAATATAATTATATTTACAAGTTGGGGGAAACGAGGATATTACAATCCCCTCCTCGTTAAAGGAACACCGTCCTTGGTGTTCTTTGCATCTCAACAACACCAATCATGCCCCCATATTTCAATGACTTTAGAAAGGTTTTCCTTTTTCTGGTATGGTCCTTTCCCAGACTCTTGGCCTTAGTCACATGCCTACAATAATTTCAAGCAACAAGCATATTAATCACATTTTCATGCAAAAAAAACATTTTATTGTTATTCAAAACTCAAGAGGAAATATTCATATCAATACAATACTTATTTATGCAGTTTCATGGATCCACATCTAGTTGGTTGTTTTACTAACTTGGCCCATTGTTTCCTTGACATACCCATTGTGTGCATAATCTCAACCATCAATTTAGAAGAATTTGTCGAAGTCTCATATTCCTTGCGGTCACTCACCATCCGGGCTCAGGCTTAGGCATCCCCTTCTTTTCTATAGAGTCAAAATAAGGGGAGGGGGATGTAACATCCCGGTTCTAACCCTTATGAACTATAATGTATTATGTAAATATGAATTAGGTTGGTGAGCCGGTATGTAAGGTAGCTAGAGAGGTAGTGGGGGGGCGGGGGCAGAGGGCCCATAATGATAATAGTGGAGGTCATTCAATGTAAGGTGGACTAGGTCCACTATATTATTAAATAAGGCCCACTATGGTAGTTATATATACTAAATGGGTAATTAGATATAATAAATGTAAGAGGACTTCTTAGAAGGTTCTACTTCTAGAAGATTCCTCCTCTATAATGTTCTTAGGNATATTGTATTTGGAGCGGTAGCTCAATAGGAGGATGCCCCCTCGAAGAGGCAAGTGAACAGGAGAGGATCCCTTCCATAATAGGATCCATTGTATGGTGTTGCCCTACCTCAAGGGTTTCTATAATAAAGTTGTGGTTTTCCATATTGTTCTTCTATATTGTTCTTTGAATCTTTGTGTTGTTTCTGTATGCAAGTATTGGGTTCTTAACAAGTGGTATCAGAGCCCTATGGGCCCTCTAGCCCCCCCCACTACCTCTCTAGCTACCTTACACGGTAAAGTTGAAAAGGGGCCAGAGTGCCTAGGAAATGTAATACTTCATATACTTTAATAAAATACACCGTTGGCTGCAAGACCGATAAGGACAAAAGAGATATGGGCCTATGATTCCATGAGAGAGGGGGCTTGAGGGGCTAAGTCTTTTTATTATTATTTTAATTACCCATAATTGATTTTATGGATAAAATGGGTTACATGAGCTTCTTGGGAGAGAGGCCATGTGGATCTTGTCTTCATGTAATTTAAACATCCCTTGGGGGTTGTTTTGGTTCTTCTTCGTCTTCTTCCCCTGGTTCGTTTTGTTCCCTTGTTCTTATTTTCCTCTTCACTCACTATTGCTAGTTCGTATGCTCTTGGGATGAGCATGGAAATGAATGGAAAGAAGATGAGATCCATTGATGAATGGCTGTAATAATTATTGATCATTCCAAGAGGGAATGGATGCTTGTTTGCATGAGCTTGATGGCAGTTTAGATAGAACTGTCCATAGTTGCAAGTCCTGAGAGTCCCAACATGGAGATTCTTAACCAGAATCACTGAAGCCTTGGAAGGAGATGGACAACCTGAGGGACTATGTGGCAGAGAAGGGGGTCCATTCTCTTGGGGTTGTGCAGGCTGGGTAAAAGAGATTTGGTGTACATGGATTGTTGTGAGTGTTGAAAGGAATGTGATAGTTTGAGTGTTGAGAGGCCTGCTAGTTATGAGACTAATGACAATTCAGATTGAACTGTCAATATTTGAGAGTCCTCGGAGTTTCCAGTAGGTATATTTCCTTACCAGTAGCACTGGAGACCTGGAGAGAAATGGAACAACCTCAGGGACTGCATGGTAGAGAAAGGTGTTCATTTCTTGGGGTTGTGCAGGCTAAGGGGGAAAGAGATATGGAAATTAGGATTTGTTGTGTGGTTGGGAAACCTAAGAGCTACTTAGCCAACTGATGTGTGTTTAGACTTGGCCTAGGACCTGTCCTTGTGGATTCATATCCTTGGCTTGGGGGTGACCTACTATTGAGAGTAGATGAACAACAATGTCTATGGTTAGGAGGAACGTCCTTGGTCTACATCCAGTTGGTGAACGTTTACTTGAAAATATAAGTTCTCTCTGTGTTTTCTGTGTAATGTTTATTTCCCCTATGTATTTAATTATTTCTAAGATATGTAGTTTTATTATGCCTGTCTGCTGGCTATTTGTTTTGCATGGAACATTGTTTATCTCTTTTATGTTGTGGCATGGATCTTGATTAATGCATGTGGTTCTTTCATGATTTTTTCCGGATTAAATGTTGTTAGAATTCAAGATCCATTTAGAGAACTAAGTCTTGAGACTGCAATGTGCCCCTCCTCCTAGTGGTTGGGTGTGTTGCAGTCATATTAAGTGACATAGCCCAGCCTGTGGGTGGTTGGGTATGTTACAGATTGGTATTAGAGCTTCAGGTTGAAACACTGGGATGGTATGGGTCGGGTCTGTTGGTTAGAGTCTCGTGGTTGAGATCGAATTTTGACCTTGAAGTTGAAAATATTAGGAGGAATGGCATTGCATAATCTATGTAGGAGCTAGAACGTCAGAGATCCTTTGTAAGGGTTCAAAGGATCGTGACCATCCATTTCAAATTTGGGAGCGATCGCCACTGTGGGATCAACAGAGATCCAAGATCATTGGATTAGAGGGCAGGTAAACAAGGGTCATCTGATGAAGGCGAAACAAAGGTTAAATCACAACCATCAGATCTCATTGGAGAGAAATCGACAGTGGGGAGGCATTGCGGGGATCAGGAAGAAAATTAACGTTTCTGCAAGTTGTGAGCCCGCAATCACTCAGGATTATTGATCTTTCTAAATCAACAGATCAACGGTGGATATTGATCCCGCTACGAATGAGCATTGCGGGGATCAGGAAGGAAATTAAGGCACGAGAAAGTTGTGAGCCCACAATCACTCAGGATCGTTGATTTTTCTAGATCAAAAGATCAACGGTGGATATCGATCCCACTACAGATGATCATCTTTGCTTTGCGGAGATCAACAAGGAAATTATAGAGTGAGCGAGTTGAGTCTCCGCAATCACTCGTGGTCGTTGATCTTTGCAGCAGTATCTCCCGAAGTACTGAAGTCCGGAGTTAATACGGACCGTTCGATAAGGGAGACACGTGTCGACATATTGTCCAGTTTGAGAATTCATAGTTTAGGAGAATTGGAGTGTGCTAGTGTGGAAACTCTCGAAGCCCGAAGTTCCGAAGCCCAAAGAGTCGAAGTGGTGGGGCATGATGACGTCACCTAGAGGTGATGTGGATCCCGGAATGCAAGCGTAAAATATTTTGATGATCCATATGGATATCAGTGGCCACCCACCTTTTCCAACTGGCTCAAAATAGGTTTTTGACAATTTTGGCAATGTACTATTTTTAGCGGTTTCAACTTTCGGGGCCATTTTGAGGGCCTAAATGAAGGTTTTTGGGGATCGAGCTTCTCAATTTTAGAAAAATGCATAATTGAGCCCCAAAAATGAATCTCCTCGAAGATACCTTTCCAACGGGCTATCACACACCTAAAATGGAGATCGTATGCAAAAGTTACGACCCCGGGAAGTTGATGTACTAACTTACCCAAACGGGGCCCACATGACTTTTGGTGCTTCATCTCCTAGGGTTAGGTTTTTGGATGTCTAGGGTTTTGGGAATTATTTTTTATTATAAAAAGGTCTTCCAAGCCTCATTGTAATATTCTTCTTGCGAATGCACGCAATCGTCACATCTCTTCTCAGAGATAAGCCGCCACCATTCTAGCAAGCTTGTTTACACTGCATTTTACAGTTTCAACTTATTTCGTTATTGAATAGAAAACCAGTTTTACTGTATCTCTATTATTTTTGTGTTAACAACCTATTAATAATCTATATTCATTTTTCTCTTCTCATAAAATCTGGATCAGTGGTATCAGAGTGGTCTTCTCCTTGTCTTCTTAATGCATGTCCCCAATGAGGTCGGAGTACAAAGAGTTGGGTCTCGAGCTTGTTTCTCTTGAGGAAAGAAGCTCTCACACGCCCAAACGACCTCTCATGGCAGGAGAAAATAAATATGAAAGGACAAGAGATCCTTTCAAACTATTGATTGAGGAATCCCTCATGCAACAGAAGAACGAGATAATGGATAGTTTCATGCAAATCCTTTGGCGGCTACCAATAGGCGATGTGTCTTCTTCGAACGAAGGCGGCGCCCCCTTCAAGGTACAAACAAACTTCGATATCCCTATATTTGAAGGTTAGATAGATGCAAATGTTGTAGACAAGTGGTTGAATCTACTAGAAGGTTATTTTTCTGTCCATAACTTTTCAAATAGAGAAAATATTACTTTTGCACTCCTCAAAGCCGTTCCCCATGTCAAAGATTGGTGGGAAACTTTCTGTGAGCAAAGGGAAACAGAGGAAACCTCATTATTTTCAGTCACGACCCACCTGGGAATCCTTCAGGGATGCTATTAAGGAACAATACTACCCTATTAGAAGTTATGACGACTTGTATACCAAATGGACCACACTGCGGCAAGAAAGAGACCAAGCAGTGCCAGATTTTACAAATATCTTCCATACCTTGTGCACCAAGATGGGTATCAAAGATTCAGAGTGACATCTGGTGTTCAAGTATCGTGGTGCTCTGCATAGATACATCTAGACCAAAATGAAATTTCTGGACATCTCATCCTTGGGCGCGACCTACCGATATGCCGTCAAAATCGAGCAGAAGCTCAAACAAAAGACGCGACAATTTGGGTCTGGGAACCCCTCACAAAAAAAGCCAGGAAAGGGCGGCCCCAACCCACAGAACAAAGGACAGAGAAAATATGGACAGTATCAGGACAACTAGTCCAAGCCGCAATCAAAGAAGGACATCGGAAAGACAATGAAAGATACTGGGAAGTGGTGTGACTTCCATAAGATCCCTTGGCATGACACTGTCGATTATCTCTCAAGTGAAAGTCTTTGAATCAGATGTGGATTCTTACTCTGAGATAGAACAAGAAAGGGGAAGATGGATCATTGACATGGAACCCAGTGCCACCGTTGCTACCACCAAGCTCCAACTTGGTGAACTAGATGAGCTAGAAGGAGAGTGCCTCTTCCATTCACATATGTGGGTAAAAGGCACCCCACTGCACTTCATCGTTGATAGCGGTAGCCAGAAGAACCTCATCTCAGCAGAGGTCGTCAAGCGACTGGCCTTGCCAACAACACCGCACCCACAACCCTACACCATCGGATGGCTCCGCCAAGGAAGCGATCTCCGCGTTAGCCAACAGTGTCAACTGTCATACGAAATCAAGCCCTTCAAAGACGAGGTATTGTGTGATGTTGCTCCTCTCGAAGTTTGTGATGTTCTTTTGGGCCAGCCTTATTTATGGAAACATCATGCTGTATATGAGTCTAGGACTCGTAGTGTTATTATTACTTTGAACAGGAAATTGTACAGGATACCCCAGGTAGTCCCACCTAGTGTTATTTCCTTGATCTCTACTAAGAAATGTAGGAATGTCATCTCTCAGACAAGCAAGTTTGTCTTCTTCGTGATTCACTCTTAGAATAAGTGAAAGATCACAACCACATCCAGGGTCTCTGCGACCGACCTCTCCACACAGCAGAAGCAAGTAGATAAGGTCGTGGAAGAGTACTCGGATATATTCTCCTCACCTACAGGGGTACCTCTGCACTGCCAGGTCAAGCACCCCATCGATCTGACCCCCGATGCATCGCTGCCCAATGGGCTAGTCTATCGCCACTCTTTATTAGAGAATGAGGAGATCAAGCGAAAGATCCAAGAACTGATCCACAAGGGGCACATCCATCCCAGATCATCACCTTGTGGGAGCCCAATCGTGTTAGTACAGAAGAAATATTGAACTTGGCGACTCTGTATAAAATCACAGTCAGAAACCGGTACCCGATTCCCCGAATCGACGACCTCCTTGATCAACTCACGGGGGACAAATACTTCAGTAAGATTGATCTGAAATCTGGATACCACTAGGTCTCGATAGAACAGATAGATGTATGGAAGACCGCCTTCAAGTGAAAGGAAGGCCTTTTTGAGTGGTTGGTCATGCCCTTTGGTTTAACAAATGCTCCAGCCACTTTCATGAGGATGATGGACAATATCTTGCAACCATTCACCAATACTTTTGTAGTGTTGTATCTGGATGACATTCTAATTTACAACAAGACTTGGGTCGAACACTTGCAACATATTCAACAGGTTCTGCGCACCCTGCGGAAGCACAAGCTATATGCCAACATGGAAAGATGCTCCTTCGGCATGGACAGGGTCCATTTCTTGGGCTACATCATTGATCAACATGGTGTGCATGTGGATCCAACCAATATCCAAGTCATCCGTCACTGGCCAGCCCCAACAACACTCAATGAGCTTCGGACCTTCTTGGGCCTTGCCAATTTCTACCATAGATTCGTGTTGGGATTCTCACATGTTGCATGGGCCCTCAGCCAAATAAATAGGGGTGGCGGTAAGCCGAAATTTGCGTGGGGTTGGTCCCAACAAAAAGCATTCGATGATTTGAAGTATTGCTTGTGCTCAACCCCAACACTTTCACTACCAGACTTGCAACATCCCTTTGATATCGAGACAGATGCTTTAGACTATGTTGTGGGCACCGTTCTCACTCAGCACGGCCACCCCGTGGCCTATCATAGTGAGACACTGTCAAATAATGTCTGTAAGTACCCTACTTACGACAAAGAAATGTACTCCATTGTGCAAACCTGTCGCCAGTGGAGACAATGCATTCTTGGGAAGGAGACAGTTATCCACACTGATCATAAGCCACTATAGTTCATGCAGACATAGGGAAAATTGCAGAATGAACGCCATCAAAAGTGGTCCACATACTTGCAGCAATTACACTTCAACATCAAGTATAAAACAGGAAGCACCAATCATGTCGTTGATTGCCTCAGTAGACCACCAGTCGCGACACTCACCACGGTGCTAGACTCTTGCGGCCATGAGACATCTGGATGGCCTCAACTCTATGAGACAGACTCTGACTTCGCCACCACCTACCAAATGTTGGGTGAAAATGTCGTTGTCGATAATTTCCATCTTCAGGATGGGTTGTTGTGTCATCTGGGCCATATATGTGTTCCATCAGGTGAGCGAGCAAAGATGATCTGGGAATCCCACTACAGTCGGGTGGCAGGACACTTCGGTGTCGAAAAGACAGTGGCGATGCTATAAAAACATTTCTACTGGTCAAAACTTTGACAGGAGGTCAACAAGTATATCAGGTTCTGCACTGCCTGCGTTATTGCCAAACCGATCATTAAGAAACAGGGCCTGTACACCCCTCTTCCTACTCCTAAGAGGCCATGGGAATCCATCTCAATGGACTACATGTTGGACCTCCCATCCACCAAGCGGGGAAATGACTGTGTTTTTATGGTTTTTGATCGCTTTTCTAAGATGGCGATTCTGGTTGCCTGCAAGAAGAGAATCACAGTAGAGGCCACTGCCAAGCTCTTCTTTGAACGAGTCTAGGTACATTTTGGAATCCCACAAACCATTATCTCAGATCAGGATAGTCGATTTCTCAGCACATTCTGGTCGAGCCTTTGGTCACTGCTGGACACTAAGCTCACCAAATCCACAGCCTTCTACCCCCACATAGATGGCCAAACCGAGGTTGTAAATCGAATGATTGTGCATATCCTTCGCATGTGTAATTCGAATCACCCTCGTACATGGGATGAGAGCCTTCCCTATGTCCATCATAGCTACAACCGAGCCCTACATAGCTCAATCGGCCACAGCCCCTTTCAGGTGGGGTTGGGATTCCAACCATTAGGTCCCATAGATGTTGCACTTCCCCTTGTAGTCACCTCGACCGACTCATCTCCTACTCCAACTGAAGCTAACAAAGAAACCCATTTCATTGAGCGGATCCAACATATCTGCCAACAGGTTCAGGATATCCTACAAAAGTCCAATGACAAGTACAAACAATGCCATGATCAACATCGGCTGCCACATAAGTTTCAGGTGGGCGACAAAGTTTGGTTGCTCTTGCAGAAAGAACACCTTACAGGACCCCATTGAAAGCTTCACCCACTCCATTATGGGCCATACACTATCACTAAGGCCGTGGGGGATAATTATTTTGAGCTTAACATTCCTCATTTCCTTGGCCTGCACCCAATGTTCAACGTGGATCTCCTTCGCCCTTATTTCCCACCATTATTGGACACCTCAGAAGTAGCAGAACAACTGACACCAACATATCTCAACCCTGACTACATACAACGGGAATCCAATGATCATATTGTGGACACATAGATTGAGGGCACTCGACAACAAAGGATTCAGCTTTATCGAGTTGTCAAAGCAGGGCAACTCCTGCACCAAGGCAAGTGGCTCACCCGGGGCCAAATTCAGCAGAAATTTCCTCATCTTATGGGGGACCTCAATGAAATGGAGAAAATTGCTTCCTAAGGAGGGAGGATTGATCCAGATGGATATCGCTGGCCACCCACCTTTTCCAACTGGCTCAAAACAATTTTCTGACAATTTTGGCAATTTACTATTTTTAGCGGTTTTAACTTCCGGGGCCATTTTGAGGGCCTAAATGAAGTTTTGTCAGGATCGAGCTTCTCAATGATAGATAAAATAATTATTGAGCCCCCAAAATGAATATCCTTGACGATACCTTTCCAACGGGCTATCACACGCCTAAAACAGAGATCATATGCAAAAGTTACGACCCCGGGAAGTTGATGTACTAACTTACCCAAACGGGGCCCACATGACTTTTGGCGCTTCATCTCCTAGGGTTAGGGTTTTGGATGTCTAGGGTTTTGGGAATTATTGTTTATTGTAAAAAGGCCTTTCGAGCCTCATTTTAATCTTCTTCTTTTGAATGCGCGCAACCGTCACATCTCTTCTCAGAGATAAGCCGCCACCATTCTAGCAAGCTTGTTTCCGCTGCATTTTATAGTTTCAACTTATTTCGTTATTTAATAGAAAACCAGTTTTACTATATCTCTGTTATTTTTGTATTAAGAATCTGTTAATAATCTGTATTCATTTCGTTCTTATCATAAAATCCAGATCATCCGAAGCCCGGAATTCTGAAGTGACGTAGATCGCGGATGTCACCTGAGATGACGTGGACACATGGGATGTGTGCCATGTGTCAGTGAGTTTTGAACCTGTGGAAGATTGAAATGTCAGTTAGAATGTGACATGTGTCACTTGTCTGATTGGGCCATGTGTCTTCTTCTAGTATTTCTCCACGTGGTGACAGATCATGCAGTTCGGAGACTGGGCACTCCGGAAGAAAAATATGTGATAGTTTACGTTGGGTAGAGAACTCCCGAAGGCCTGAAGGTCAGAGTACATATCGACCGTTGATCCCAGAAGACACGCGACAGTAGATCTCGTATTCCAGAGACTTGGTACTCTGTGGGTTTTCAAGTCTCTACAAGTGAAAAGTGTCGAAGCTCGAAGTCACGAAGGCACGCAGATCGTCGATTTAGGATCCCTCCAGGACCTTTCTCAATCGTTGGATCAAGTAGTGGAAGGATAGGGTAAGCACTTTGACGAATTGTCACTTCGGGGGAGTTGAGCAGTGCATGAACTGAATGTCTCAGACCCCCGGAGCACCGAATTAATAGAGGAATGTTCGTCCCAACACTTGATTAAGTAATAGTCGTGGATCTCGTTGAAGCCTCAAGATGGGGGTAGGACCATCCATTCAACGGGAGATTAAATATCGATCGTCTGTTTTTGCTAGTGGAGTTATTAAAGGCTTCGACAAGGTGTAACTACAAGAGAAAAAAAAAGTTGACAATGGAAAACAATTGAAGGTTGAATTCCGGAGGACTTGGTCCCAATGTCGATGCCATGCTAAGGTAAAAAGGGCCTGGAAGTAAATCAACCCTCGAACTTGGTGTTCACGCAAGCTCCCATGTGGAAGAACATGGAGCAAGGCGCTAAAGGGTGATTAAGCCCACGGTTTTGAGCCGTGGTCACGTGGATCTTGGTTTGAAGGAAGCGCCTTTGCATTTTTTGATTTTCTGTATCAACGCAGGGGGATGAAAGTGGTTTTTCAGGGAGCCCTAACTTTCAACTCCGATATCTGATTGGGGCGAGATTTCAGTAGTTGGAAAGCTAATTCAGAGGATAATGACCTGGAATCATTCTATTTTTGGATAATTGTTACAATTGATATAATTTTCTTCATAAATTAAACAGAAAAGGTACCTGTAAATTTAATTGATGATTTTGTATAATATGTATAATTCTAACCAGATGATTGCTTGCAGGTTTGGCAGGATTAGAGGTATAATCAGATCAATTCAAGAACAAAATCCGATATTAGAGTCATGGAAGCATGAAAAATATTATAGAAGTTGGATAAGGTACTACAAAAGAAGGAATCCTCACATAGGATATGAAGCTAGTAGGTGTATAATGTCATTAATGGGCATAGAAAGGAAAAGTAAGGCTCCATAGTCTTGAAGGTAGAAATGTGTAGATAGTTGAAAAGATTAAGTGTGAAAGAAATCCACTTATGATATTAGAGTTCATAGTGGAAGAAGGATGCCAATGCAGAGAAGTTGGAATGTTCTCTCACTTGAAAAGTGTCACTGAGTGAAATGGACTTCCATTGGGGAATGGTATTAAGTGTGAAATGTATGTTTCACAGGGAAATGTTAATGAAGTAACCTATTGGACAACTAAGGAGTAACTTAATTTGATTCAAGAATGTTGTAGTAGAATGATGGAATGTTTAAGCTACTTCATTCCAGGGTATTGGAATGTCTTATAAAGGTAACTTGGGCATGACTACCCAAGGGGAGTTGTCGTAATTTGAGTACACTGGTTGGATTGCAGAATGACCAATTGGAACTTAGTTGGAAAGTGTTCAGACTAGGGAACCATAGTGCATATGAATAGAATGGGACCACACAGGGCAACAAGGATCTGAAGGAATTCAAGGACAACCAACTACAACAAAAAATAGATAAATGAACAAGTGATTTGAAACAGAAATGCACTAGAGTGCATGAGGCATACAATGAAGTTAAAATGCATATGCATTAGTAGGCATGTTGACAATAAATGCTTGGTGCATATGGATGTGTAATTTTGCATATGTACATTCTTGGATATGCATATAACATGCTTGTGAACCTATAATAGTCTATTATTATGAAATAATGTTTGAGTATGACTAATGATGGATTATGTATTCAGGGAAAAATGATACAATAGGGTTAAAGTTGTGGATGTTATTGTTTCTTATGATTTCCATCTAGGTGAAGATCCATGAGGGTGGCGGGAATGGTGATCAGAATGATGAAGGAGGAAGTCTGTGAGCTTCCACAAATATCAGTTGGTCAAATAGCAACAAGTAGGTTGATAACAACCAGGAAGGTATGCAGTTAGTTGTTGTTTATGCATACATGTTGAAGGGGATTGAGGTAAGATTTCCCTAAGTTAATTTTCAGTATTTAAATTGATATGCAATGGTCGAAGGCCTAGAGTATGTAAGTGTTGTTGATGCTAGAATGCATTTAGACAAAAATTCAGTTGCACATTATGTTATGATTGGTTATGGGATCATAATTGGGTTAATTCAGGAGACATACTCCTTCTATAACAATGATTATCCATAGATATAGTCATGTGTGAGACCATAATATGGTTGGATATGGAAGAGCTATAGCGCTATGTGAGTGCTCAATGGTATCTAATGTATATCTGATGTTTGGATTGCAACCTCTTTGCCAACACTGAAGATCACTTAAGGATTATATTCTTGGTGTTGTGTTTGGGTGGAAAAGAAAGGTAACCAAATAGTTAGGCAAGCAATAGGAAGTGTGTGGATGATGTGTTGAGTCGTTGGCAAGACCTTCCAACTCATCATGGTGTAATTCATGACATAGTTATGTGGTATTTTGTAGTCAATGAATGGATGCATTGTGTAGATGTGGCCACGAGTATTGACACATTGATTGTCATTTTAATTAGTAATAAATTGATGCATGATGAAAAGTCTGTGGTACTGAAAAGATGTAATGATGGATAGATGCATTATATTTAATATGAATACTAGCTGAAGGTGATTGAATTTTTGTTGTTACAATTTCAAGATCAGTTTTGGAGCTATTAAAAATGTTACAAGTGGAGTTATTGAATGCATTTTAGTGAATGCATGAATATATTATATAACATAGAAATGATTATGCTAAAATGATGTGAGTATTGATAACTCATGAAGTTGAAAACACTTCAAGAATTGTTAGATATTACAACAAGAAAGTTGCAGGTCAAAGAAGCTACATAATGATAAATTACAGAAAAGCTCTATTGAGGGGACATAGTGATACAAATATTTCTGGATAGAAGAAAGAAAATATTAGATGATAATACATGTATAGGTAATGGTGAGTTCATTCCAATTGATAGTTGGATTGATGAAAGTGATTG
>JASDQU010192014.1:14359-24540 GCA_032191745.1 Picea mariana
AATGAAATAATATTGGCCTTCCTTATTGCATTACATAATCTTAATTCAAAATAATAAAGTTGCATAAAGATGAAATACATTAATTAGTGGTAAGGGGAAGGTTCCCAATAATACACCTAATGGTTTTGTGAGGAAGTGAGACAATTATTAGTTCAAATCTCTCCATAGATGCATAGAGAGTGGTTCATTGCAGGCCTTATATGAATAATGAACATTCCCCTAATCCAACAAAAAATAAGTACCTCAAGGGAGGATCTGGAGAAAGAAATAAGGATTGAAACAACAATGGGATATGCTAATTCCAACAAGTATTGGTCTACAAATGTGATAATGTTGTAACCCTTTATGGAAATCCCAAGGATGGTGCAAGAACAAAGAAAACTCTTTATCCTGACAGAACAATTCCAAGAACTAACCCATGCTAAAGTAGCTTGAGAACAAGTATGGTGTAATGGGTACAAAATGGAGCTCCATACACTAGTAAACTACCATATGTTGTGCARTATGGWTGGTAAAGTGGCAACTAGGCCAATGGTCCAAAAATTCAAGTTATTCCACAACTAGATATAGAATGGTGTGAAATATGTAAGTCATATGGAAATCACCCCTTGAATGATGCCAAATTTTGTATAAGTTTCCATCTTGATAAAATTATATTGTGAGCTCAGCATGACAACCACCCATAATATAGGTAATTTTTAGGCTCTATAAGATTTGGTGGATAGGTTTAATAGAACATCATTTTAGGTGGAATAAGAATGACTTGGATTAACTCACGACAATGAAATAGGATTCATGGGTGGTTGTGGTGGAGAAGGTCAAATGGTAGAGGAATGTTCCAATAAGATGTTATAATTGTGAAAAAATTAGACACATCTTGAGAAATTTTACTAAACCTCATCTACCATGATGAGTGTAGATTTTAACCTTGCACAATATTTACTGCAAATAGATTTTCATCTCAAAAACAGAAAAGATACAATGGAAAATAAAAACATTACACAGATATTTTTCCACTGGAAACCCAAATCGAGAAAACCATCATATTCTATATTCATTCATAGTGATACATTGTTTACAATACAATATACATATAGGAGCCAGTGACATCCAAAACCCTAATCCAATGACCTGGATTAGTCAAAAACCCTAATTCCTTCACCGAAAATAGAAAACCATCGGCAAAGAAACCATGTGCTGAAAAACCACCTAAATATGTGACATGTTTTTCGAGGCAAAAATTGTTTTCTCGGGGGCACTGCCCAAGAACCCTCGCACGAGGGGGATTAACCCCCCTACGTGCCTGACAAAACACTCACTATTACTCATACAAATAATATAATACATACCCAACAATGAGTCACTATCACATTATAGGGTATAATACCAAAGACAACTTAGATTTGATTGCAAAGTGGTAGGCATAGAATAAGAGAAACACTAACTTGGTTAATGTAATACCCCAAGGCCGAGCCCCAATGAAATGTTATGATGTTTGTAGGCTGGTTAGACAAGTAATTACAATCTGGTAGGTTTATGTGTTTATTAGGCCAAAGATCCTAGATGCTAAGGTTAGTGGGCCTGATCTTTGTATATGTAATTATCCAGATTATTAATAAAATACATCGTTACGTGTAGACCAACCACGAAGAAAGAGTTATGGGGGACTAAGATCCACTAGGTAGGGAAAGGAATGGGGCTGACAGGCTAGGAAAGAGGGGCTAATATTGAGGGCTTAACCCAAGGTAATATTACAATGTATTCTTGAAGAGTACTAAAGTTGGGAAAACAAACCCAGTTATCCGAAGTTCCTTTGAGGAGAGGAACAAAATCCAAGTGTACAGGAGTGTGCTCCTTGAGAGCCAAGTGTCACCCAGGATGCATGCATATTTATGTGGGAACTTCCACCTTTGTTGGGGTTCACGAACCATTTGGGCCACCTTCCCGAAGAGTTCTCTCTGACCATTGCAACTCTCTCATGATTCTACAAGCTGACCATTCTCATCATTTTCCTTTCTCACTCTCAAAATTCTGACCAGTATGGCCATTTAGTTTCCCATGAGTTCATCCTCAACATGCTAGCCATCTCTTTTGTATTTCACGCATGAACTAAACAAGTACATAGCCATAATCATTTTCACCTTGTTGAACCTCTATAAATTGTTGAGTCGTCCCCTTGCCTTACCCGATTTTTGGTGGTTGTGGATTGAAGAGGTGGGTTGTCAAGCCTATGAGAAACTCTCTCTAGGTGAGAGAGTTTGTTGGGAAGTGATTCCTCTTAGAGGGAGTCCATTACCAGCTATGGATCTTTGAGAATTCTTGATCTGGCCTATTGCTAAAGCCATGCAAGGGAAGTGGAGCAGCCGATGGACTGTGGAACAATGAAGGTGCATATTCTTGGGGTGGGATATGCATGTGGGGAGTGAGAGTTCATGAGAAGTGAGTGTAAGTGGTCTCCTTGGAGAGAATCCTTCCAGTTGCACAATGCAGTTTCCCGTAGCCTCAGCCTAGGTCTAGGATTCCTTTGCCTTGAGTGGAGTTTAGTCCCATCTCGGGGGTGACCCACTGCTAAGCATGATGAGAAGAATGGTATAAGGTTGGGAGGTTCGTGGGGGGTCTACACGCAGTTGGTGGTCATCTATTAAAATATAAGTACCAAATCTCTATTCTTTGTATGATGTGTATTGTGTACATGTGTTATAATGTTATCATAATTTTCTGTGTTTATTGCATGTATGTATTATTGTCACTTCCGCATGAAATGTGTATGAAAAAAATGTTGTGTCAGTTTAAAATTTCATTATATATATATATATATGTATATCAAAGATAAGAGAAACATCCAAAAGTGACGTTTCTCGGTCTGTTGGTGGCTAGGGACATCACAAAATGGTATAAGAGCCATGGTTTCAACACTGAGCTTGGATGGGCTAAGAAAGTGGAAGTTGAAGAGAAGGTTTCAGAGGGAAATAGTTGTCGAAATGGGAAAAATTGAAGTTCAAAGACTAGTTTTCGACATTGATCCTGAATCAGGCCGTATAAGTGGTTACAGAATCAAAATTTCAGAGAAAATTTTTGTTGAGAAGGAAAAAATTTGAATTTTAGAGCATTCCAACGTGCCAAGAGAACAACTTGGCCATGTTTGGAAGCTCAGGAGGTATAACGGTTCAAGAAATATAACAGAGAAAAGAGATTTTAGTAACTGTGGGTTTGGAACCGCAAGGTTTGAAGTTGGGCCGTGGGATCTATTCGAGAGAAGGACGATCCTTCAAAACTGTCAGATCTAGAGAAAGGTGCATGAGGATTAACCCCTAAGTACTTCGGGCTTCTCGACTTTGAAAATTTTTATGTGTGATAGAGAAGAAAGGGTCGAAGCCCTAAGTTCTGAAGTCCTAAAGAGGATGTACACTGTAGATCTGGGGGAGGGGGATTGTTTACCGTTGGATTTGACCAAGGACGGATCAAAACTGTGGGGATAAGATAAGAGAGAAAGGTAAGAAAGTTCGGGAGTTTGGAGTTCAGGAGAAACAAGGTATGCTAAGGTGAAATATCCCGAAGTCCGAAGTCCCGAAGTGACGTGGCCAACTAATGTCACAAGGGATGATGTGGACACATGGGATGTGTTCCATGTGTCAGTGATTTAAGAACCTTTGTAAGATAGGAATGCAGTTAGAAAGTGACATATGTCACCCGCCTGATTGGACCATGTGTCGGCTTCGTGTGTCCTACCACTTGGCTCTCCTGGTGGTGGCACAAGGTATTTAAACTTGGAAAATAAGTTAACTAGATCGGGGCCACATTAACTTTGATCATGATCTATTAAGATCGATGGCTGGGAGGCATTGTGGAGATCAAAGTTGTGCGAAATATTCTTCTACAGGGTGGTCCCATAATCGAAACCATTGTTTCCCAAAAGGGTTATGTGTCAACATTGGGACAATTGTGGAATGATCAAAGGGTTACATGTCAGTGTTTGGGTGTGAAAATGTGAAATCCGCTGAAGCCCAAAGCTCTGAAGTCTCAGAGCCCTAAATCTCTGAAGCTCGAAGTTTTGTAGTAAATATCGATTGTTATATGCTGGGAATTCATGGATCGTTGATCCACCCCACTTTGCGAGTTCACCAATTCGACACTCCGAGAGATTTGTTGTGATGTTCTTTGGAATATTTCGAAGCCGAAGTCCCTGAAGCTCCTATCTACCATAGATATCTGAAAGGAATGTGGACTGTAGATCCATCGTTCTTCACACATTCGACAATTCATTGTTCTGTGATGTTTGTGACACGCGAAAAAGGGAAACCCTCCAAAGCCCCAGAGCCTAAAGTTTCAAGGATTCGGATAAGTTCCCAAATCATTAGTGCTGGGTCACGGCCGTAGTCGCATGTGAACCAAGGGATGAAGAAAAAGGGGCTAGTGCCCGAAATTTTTTGCAGAATAGAAATGGGATTAGAGATTGAAGCCCAAGGGGTTCTTGACCGACCAAGACCCACAAAAAATGGAATCTGATATTTTTTTTGTTGAATCAGATTGGTTTATTTTGGAAAATTATTAAATTCTGATAGCCTAACAAAACTCGGTTGAATGCACATTTTGCAGAGTTAACGATTGTCAGAACAGAATCGAATTGTTGCATAGTGCAAAGAAATGGGGAAGGAACAGGGTGCTTACAGTTCAGAAAATGAAGTTAGAGGAATGGATGTCCATTTATGATTTGAAGGATTGAACTCCAATGGGAATGGAGAAGAGATAGATAAAGAAGGAAACATGATGAAAATCATTGAAAAGTTGCAGAAATATGTCCAAACTCACCGAGCAGATAACAAAAATCTCATGAAAGCTAGTGAACAACAGGGAGAATTCAACATAAAGTTGATGCAGAGCCTGAAAATAATAGTAAAGAAATTGGATAAGGAGAGTGGCTCAAGCAAATCAGGAAGTCACAGAAGAACAAAAAGTGATAGAAGACATCACCAACACTCCCCGAGGCATTCCAATAAGAGAGTACACAACATCTCAATCCCATCCCCTGTTAGGAAGCATAAGAGGTCTGGGGTGGATGAGACAAGAGGGGAAATGAACAAAATCAAACCTCCTACTTTTGATGGTGAGAACAAGAAGGATGAATATGTAGAGACATGGATGCTAGGCATGAGGAAGTACTTCCAATTGCATAACTATTATTCTCATGTAGAAGGAAGAATTGTCATCTATCAACTTAAAGGAAAAACATTCATGTAGTGGGATAAACTGGTGCAATTACAACACCTCGGGGAGAAAAATATGACTTGGAAGGATTTCAAGAGGCATTGTTAGAAGAAATATTTGACCAAGAGGTATTATGGCAGAAAGATGAAAGAGTTCTTTGAACTTAAACTAGGAAACATGGCTATTGACAAATATGAAAGGAGATTCATAGAGATGTTGAAGTATGTATCCTTCATCAAGGATGAGACAATGAATATTCAGAGGTACCCGAGTGGGCTTCCATCTTTCATCAGTGATAAAATCCAATATGATGATCCCAAGAATCTGGAAGAAACTATAAGGAGAGAAAAATTCTTATATGATCAACAAAAAATAAAGCCTACTTTCCATAAGGCTTGGGAGGACAAGAAGAAGTTCAAGAAGGAACAAAGTCATAAGGGAAACAAGCCTCCATTTTCTAGAAACAGTTCTCAATGAAAACCATCTTTTAGAGAGCATAAAATGGCTGAGGTAGGAGGGCAAAGGTCAAGGAAGGCACCCATTCAATGTTGGGGTTGTAAATGAGACCACAAGCATAGAGAGTGTCCTCACAAAACTGACAAGGTAAGATTTGTCCACAATGTACAACAAGCATAAACAGTGGAAAACATGGGCATACGAGTACTAAGGATCTATGTTTCCCTAGACAACAAGCAAGATGAGTTTCAATCACAGATGATTGAAGTTGAAGGTATGATCAATAACCATGCCTTTACTATTTTAATTGATTCTGGGGCTAGTCATAGCTATATAGACCCTAATGTAGTGGAAATATTTATTTTTCCAAGAAGCAAGCATGTGAAATCTTTGCTGGTACAGCTGGCTACAGGAGCCAAGAGGAAAGTTGTTGAGTTGGTTAAATCATGTCCAGTGGGCATGGATGGACCGTGTACCAAGGCATATTTGAACATCTTGTTGTTGGGATCATATGATTTCCTAATTGGTATGGATTGTTTGGACCATCACCATTCCATATTAGAATTCCATAACAGGGCATTCACTTGCTAGTATGAAGAAGGAATTCGAAAAACAGTCCAGGGAATTCCCTGGGCATTTACTGTCCGGGAAATCCCAACAATGCAGCTGAAGAAGTGTTACGGGAAGGGCTGTCAAATATTTGTAGCCCATATGGAGAAAACATCTAAGGATAAGGTGCCAAATATGGAGGATCATGCAGTCGTGGAAAATTTTGAAGATGTGTTAAAGGAGGTACCAAGACTACCTCCAAAGAGAGATATTGATTTCTCTATAAATTTAATGCCTAAAGTAGCTCCAGTGTCAAAGAATCCTTACAGAATGAGTACACCTAAATTGAAGGAGTTGCAAATGTAGTTTGAAGAAATTTTGAATAAGGGGTATATATGCCCAAGTGTGACACCTTGGGGTGCCCTAGTCTTGTTCATGAAAAAGAAATACGGGACATTGATATTGTGCATCGACTTCAAACGGTTGAATAAAGTAATTATAAAGAACAACTATCCTCTGCCAAGGATCGATGATATCTTTGATCAGTTGAAGGACGCAAAGATATTTTCAAAGATAGATCTCAGGTCAGGATATTGTCAGGTAAGGATTAAAGAGGAAGACGTCAACAAGACCACCTTCAGGACAAGGTATAGTCATTAAAAGTTCATAGTGGTGCCATTTGGGTTATCAAATGCACCAACTGTTTGTATGTGCTTAATGAATGGTGTTTTCCAGGAATATTTAGACAAGTTTGTCATTGTTTTTCTGGATGACATTCTTGTATATTCCAATTTGGAATAAGAGCATGAGCATCATTTTAGGATGGTGCTACAAGTGCTAAGAGAACACGAGTTGTATTCCAAATTAAGCAAGTGATCATTTTATCAAAACATAATTTACTATTTGGGGCATATCATATCTGAAGAAGAGATAGCAGTGGAACCTGAAAAGATTGGGGCCATTAAAGGGTGGGAAGTACCTAAGAATATGACAAAAGTTAGATCCTTCATGGGTCTAGCTAGCTACTATAGAAGGTTCATTGCATGATTTTTGAGAATAACTCACCCCATCACTTCCTTTCCAAGGAAGGGGAAGACATTTCAATGGACAGAAGAATGTGAAAAGAGTTTCCAACAATTGAAGCAACTGTTAACTAGTGCTCCAATTATGAAGATTGTAGATTTGAATAAATATTTCATGGTTTGCACAGATGCGTGCAAAGAAGGAATTGGTGGAGTCCTTAGACACAATGGGTTTGTAATATTTTTCGAGTCCAAAAAATTGAAAGAGCATGAAAGACTCAATGCCACTCATGATTTGGAATTGGCATCCATAGTGCACGCTTTGAAGAAGTGGAGGCACTACCTCATGGGAAATAGGTTTGAGCTAAGGACAGACCCTAACAGTCTGAAATATTTGTTTGATCAACCTACTTTGAATTCTAGGAAGAGTAGATGGTTGGAATTCCTTAATGAGTATGACTTTGATATCAAGGACAACAAAGGAAAGGAGAACAAAGTGGCTAACACACTCAGTAGGAGAGTGCATGAACTGCATGCTACAACCATTAGCATGTATCAGATGGATCTTAAAGGAAGAATTTCCGAAGCTGCAAAAACAAATTTGCAGTATATGGAATTGGTAACAAAATTGCAGCAAGGTAAAATGCAACATAAAAAAGAAGATTATGAATTGGGAATTGATGGAAGTCTCTTGTACAAAAACATAGTTTATGTACTATATTCTCCATAATTGAGGAGTGTGATTTTAAAAGAGATGCATAATGTGCCTTATGAAGGACACCCAAGATATCAGAAAATAGTTTCAGTAGTCAAGAGCCAATATTATTAGCTCGACATGAAGGGAGAATGATGAATACGTAGATAAATTCTTGGAATGTCAAAAGTTCAAGGTTGAGCATAGACACCCAACTAGACTACTACAACCATTACCCATTCCTGAGTGGAAATGGGAAGTGGTGATAATGGATTTCATCACAATATTGCCCAGAACAAGAAAGCAACATGATGCAATCATGGTAGTGGTGGACAAGCTTACTAAAGCTGCCCATTTCATTCCTATGAATACTAATCGCAAGGAAACTAACGTTGTTGATATTTATATGAGGGAAGTAGCATGATTTCATGGCATACCCAAGACAATTGTGTCTGACAGAGACCCAAAGTTTACATCAAATTTTTGGAAGAGGTTATTCAAAGGGTTTAGAACAAATCTAAACTTCAACACTACTTATTATCCTGAGTCTGATGGGAAGACATAGAGGGTGAACCAAGTGATAGAAGATATGTTAAGAATGTATGAAATGGACAAACCTTATAAATGGGAAGTTTATCTACACTTGGTAGAATTTTCCTACAACAATGGGTATCAAGCATCACTGAAGAGGAGCCTATTTGAATCACTTTATGGCAGAAAGTGCAACACCCCTGTAAGATGGGACAACCCAGTTGATAGGGCAATGGTTGGGCCAGAGTTTCTCAAAGAAATGGAAGAAAAAATGATGAATATTAGGAAAAATATGAAGGCTTCCCAAGACAAGTTACGCTGATAAGAACAAAACTCATAGGGAATTTAAAGTAGGGGATCATGTATTCCTGAGAGTGAAGGCCAACAAAAGCTCCCTGAAGTTGGGTAATTGTTCAAAGTTGGAAGCTATATATTGTGGGCCTGTTGGCACAGGGGTAAACCCAGGGTTCAACTCTAATATCTCACCAACAAGCCCTAACTACTGGCCCTTTAGACATCACCTACGGAGCAGACACAGTCTCACCCGAAGTAGCCGTAAGGGGCTACATGACACATGTGTCTACAACCAGAGGAAATGAAAGTGGAATCAAGGAAACCACACAGGGAGATTAGGTTATTATTTCCAAACATAAACCTACTTCACATAGTTATATATCAGATCTAACATACTAATGCATCATCAGAGTAACAGAACAAAGAACACAACACCAATCACACACAACAACAAGATATACGTGGTTCACCCTCTCCCTAGGGCTACATCCACAAAACTGTGATTTATAATATATTAGGTGAAATGTTACAGTTCTATTTGCGCTCTTAGCTTGTAGATCTCCCTCTCTTTCTCTATCTCCCTTCCCTGCGCACCCAGCTGGAGGGTTGATCTTTGCACCTAGCTGAAGATCTTACAACACAAACTTCTCTCACCACATAATACTTCTCTCTCAGTAATAACAACAATCACTCATCATCACACATATTTGAACCCATATCAGGTCCTCTTGACCTTTATTTATACATTACAAAAGCTCACTGATAGCCATAGGCTGAAGCCTAGGTGTCAAAACCCTAGATACAAAAACCCTAGGTGTCTAAAACCCTAGGTCAGCTTGACCCACATTTTCAGGGCTTCACTAGCCTGTCTTTTCTTCCTTCCTACGAGGTTCTCCAAGCATCTACCGGTGGATTTTTTCTCTTATTGAGTTTTCCATGATCCATCTTCCTTGCTTATATGTCTTCCTCGATCTCCTCATCCAATGGCTTGCTTTCTCGGGCTTCACTCCATCTTTTCTACTTCTTTAACCACTTCGACCTGTTCTCAGTCAACCTTCCTTTCATGCAGTTCGCATTTCACCTTTTCTTTTGTAATATTCACTTTCTTCCATAACCAAGGCCAACAAGCCCCCAACACTCACCTGTGACTCATCCTGAGGCACTCTGATATGAATCTTCGGCTGTATCTCGACTTCAGACTGCGCAACATAGTCTGTGCTTCTTGCTATGTTCCTCCACCCTATGTGCAGACTGTATTTATTGTGTCTGGTACCCAGTCACAACTGCACCTGGTACCTAGAACCTTCTCCTTTTATTTTTACCGAGAGCTGCGATGCAGGTGGTTGTCATCGTACAATTTCAACTGGCTCCCATTCAACAAACCTTCCTTCCACTCCCAATTCAAAGTCTTCAGCTGCACAACTCCTCCT
>JASDQU010192016.1:793-20040 GCA_032191745.1 Picea mariana
ATTCTCCTGATAGCCGAAATCACGATGACCTCTATGACTCATATCTTCCCTTGATTGATGATAGTGATCAAGTCAGTGTTTCACGACTTCAGAGTTCCCTTGGCTCTGTTCTCCCGATAGCTGAAATCACGATGCTTAAGGTCTGACGGTCTAGATTCTCCCTCGATTCGATGGTCACGATGATTTTGGGACTTTGCGTTTTGTGAAGTTGAAAGACTTGTCACCTCCAATCTTCTGATCCCCAAAATGTTGATATTTCACCCTGGAAAATCAATGGTCTAGATCTTTCCTAGATCCAACGACTCAGATCAAGTCATGGATTCGAGCTTCGTGAATTCTTAGCGTTCCGCCCTTTGACTCCTCCAAAGCAAAAGTCAGTGAAATGTTGATCATTCACCATGCGTCTCTCCTGATGGATGGTTCCAATTCTCTAGCGTTCAAATCAAATGACTAAGATCTTTCCTCCTTGAACTTACGCTATCTTCAGAATTACAAGATCTTCTGGGTGTTCAAAGGTCTCAAACCTTTGCTCCTTCGTCGAGTCCGATTCTTGGATCTCTTTCACACTTATGAAAGTGTTGTTCCTCCTGAGCTTGGTCTCATGAAGACTTCGATTTCCTGTGTGCTCCCTGAGTTTCGGGGATTTCGATAACTCATATCCTGAAGGATTTCTCGAAGATAAATTCCTCTCGCCTTCCTGGCGTTCTCCTACCTGACTCTTCAATGCTTAATCGAATCTCGGATCTGTGCACTCCTTGCACAAGATCTTACGCAAGGTTTTGGGTTCTTGCGGGTGACCGTGCACTCCTTGCACCAGTCTCTTTGCACTCCTTGCAAAGGGAAAGTTCATGCTATCTCTTCTGAGCTTTGGAATCAAAACAGACTCCATCAATGCACTCCTTGCGTTTTGTGTGCACACCTTGCACTACTTCCGCAGAAGAGAAACAATTGAAACTTATCCTAACATTCACAGTTCCATCTACTCAAAATGAGATTCATTCATTCATTCATGAAAACACAATACAGAGAATAGCAAACAATGTTCACATCATGCATTGGATCAATTTTCCTCTGTTCTATTCATAAGTGAAAATGGTTACAACTGTGATTCCAAATAAAAACTGAAAACTGAGATTTTTCTCCTATCTCCTATTCTGTTGATTAGCCTCATTCGGGTGTACAAAACCTCTATTTATCGGAGGGTGCTTAGGGTTTCCCCCTGTCTACTCGTCCACTCTAAAAATTATCCTAACGACTATCTAGACCAGTTTCATTCCAGAGCCGTAGTGGAATCTCCCACTTCGCTCGTAATCATTCAAGCGTGCCTCAAAAGATTAATTTCGACGTTGAGTTAAGGCAGTCTCCAAAATATCTATTGTAATTGCCAGCATTGAGCTCCCGTACATATTCCTATACGCTGGTGGGTCTTGCTCCACGCAAGTGACAGCGATGCTCCTGCATCAATGTGTTTAGTCTAACCATGTCAAATTTCGACACATACAGGCACATATTGAAGAAATTTCAATGTTGGCCCCATTCACTTCTCACTATGCGGGGTCGGTGCATGACATTTGTGGTGGGTGAATTGGAAGTTCCATGACATTTTAAGAGAGTTCCAACAAAGATTCTATAGATGGAAATGATGAATGATGACAATGAGACGCCCATTATGAACGTTGATGCAAACATGGATGATCTCAAATATTATGTGGGGACATTAGACATCCTTGAGTCTTGAAACCCTCCCATACCTTCAACACATGTGTCATGTAAAATTTTGATGCATACATGCACAAACTAAAGAAATTTCAAAGGTTACCCCATTCATTGCACATTGTAAGGGGTCGATGGAAGACATTTGTGATGGGTGTATTGGAAGTTCCATGGAATTTCAAGAGAGTGGTTCTGACAAAGATTCTACATATGGAAAAGACAAATGATGAAAATAAGACATGGATGATCTCATTGATTATGTGCAGGTCTGATGTATGTCATTAATCTCTTGACCATATATAATCCCTAATCAATTAACCATTAAACTACCTAACCCCTAATCCCCAAATCCATTAGCCATTGACCCTTAATCCCTTAAACTATAACCTTGAATCCCTTAACCATTAATACCTTAAATTATAACCCCTAATCCCTTAACCCTTAATCCCTAGACCCCAAATCCCTAAATCACCTAATCCCCAAAGTCCCTATCCACTTAACCCCCCAAAACTCAACAAAAATACTATTTAGTCACATTAGAAGTTAAATTGGAAGCCAACCTAGCAGCTAAAAAGGAAGCTAATCTGGAATCTAAACTGGAAGTTAAAAAAAAAGCTAAATTGGAAGCTACATTGGAAGTTAAACTAGGTGCTAATTGGGGCACTAACTAGGGCGTTAAATAGAGAGATAAATAGGGAGCTAACTTAGGCGCTAACTTGGGCATTAAATAGGGCACTAAACTAGGTTCTAATGGCGCCTAGATTAGTGCCAAATTGTGTTTCTCGGTGCAAATAACACCCTAAATAGGGCCCTCTCGATAAATAGCACCAACGTTAGCAAAAAAGTGGAGAAAAATACATTAAAACAACTAGTGGAAGCAAAAAAGGGAGCTAAACACAGGGATTTGTTGTAGTGTGGAAGGACAGAGCACAGATGCATTATTTGCAAGAGGATGCTCCCAGGAAAGAAATAGATATAAATCCTCAAGTGGGAGATCTAAATCTAAGGATAGATCTAAATATCACAGAAAGTTTGTAAAGGTATGCTGGAGATGTGGAAAAGAAGGGTACTACAAGAAGCAGTGTAGATCCAAAGTTGAGAAAAAAAAGGGATCTGAAGAGGCTCCTTCTATAGAAGAAAATACCTCCAAGGAAGAAGGGGAGGATGTGTATTTAGCTTCTTCAAGCACACATGTATATCATGAGGCATGGTTGGTTGACCCAGGTGCATCCTTTTATATGACTCCCCACAGGGAGTGGTTCTGTGAATATGAAAGGTATGATGGAAGTAATGTTTTCCTGGGTGATGACTCGACAAATAGAATCATAGGATGAGGAAAAGTCAAGTTGAGGCTCATAGATGGAAGGATTATACAACTACTTGGTCTTCTGCACATCCCAGGATTGGATATAAAATTGATTTTTGTAAGCAAAATGGATGATGTAGGGATAAAAAGAATATTTGAAAAGGAAACCTACAGGATGGTTCGAGGAGCAATGGTGTTGTTGAAGGGAGTTCGGTTTGGAAATCTCTATAAGCTACAAGGAATAAATATCAGTGATGGGTGTAATATTTCCATTGTTTATGATATTGGATTTGAAGAAGAAAAAACTCCTACATTCTCTGGAGGAAAGGTTATGTTGTGGCATCAAGACTAGGGCATATCGGAGAGAAAGGTATTTGGCTACTACATGGTAAAGGTATGATTGAAGGTATGTCTAAATTCTCTCTAGATTTTGATTTTTGTGAACATTCTGTATATGGGAAGCATAATCGGGTAAGATTCCCCTCTAGTACAACAAGGGCAGAAGGAATTTTACAACTAGTTCACAGTGATGTGTTTGGACTTGTGTCGGTTCTATCATTGGTAAAATATGTGTACTATGTCTCATTTATAGATGAATTCTCGAGGAATACTTGGATATATTTCCTCAAGAATAAATCTGAAGTCTTTGACAGGTTTAAAGATTTTAAGGCTCTTGTTGATAATCAAACTAATAAAAGAATTAAGGTGTTGAGGACAGATAATGGTGGAGAGTTATGCGGGAATGGATTTGAAGAATTTTGTAAGTGTGGTATAGAAAGGAAAAAGACTACATATACACCTCAGCATAATGGTTTTTCAGAAAGGATGAATAGGATGTTGATGGAAAAAGAAAGGTGCATGCTTAGTGGTGTCGAGTTAGGGAAATAATTCTAGGCAGAGGTAGTGGATTTTGCATGTTAACTAGTCAACAAATCACCCACGTCAACACTAGATGAAAAGACTCCACAAGAGGTATGGACTGGTAAGAAACATTCTCTCACACATCTCAAGGTATTTAGCTGTGAGGCCTATGTTCATGTTCCAAATAAAAACTGGAGTAAGCTAGATAAAAAGGCTCAAAAGTGTATATTTATTGGGTATAAAGATGGTATTAAAGTTTATAAGCTTTGGAACCCATAAATGAAGAAGGTTGTGTATAGACGAGATCTGGTATTTAGATAAATAAAAGATATTGTCAAACAGGATATCCTACCAAGTAAGGAAGAACCAAAGAAAATAGAGTTTGATTTAAAGGATGATGAATTAGACTCTACAGAAGAATAGGAATAAGAAGAAGAAGATCCTCATTCTCCAATATTGAGGAGATTGGTTCGAGAAAAAAGACAACTAGAAAGGTATACTCCATTTGATTTACGTTCAAATTTTGTTTTGTCTATTACTGATGGTGATCCTAGAACTATTAGGGAGGCAATGGATTCATAGGATGGAAAACTCTGAAAAAAGGCCATGGATGAAGAAATGGCAGCCTTGGATAAAAATGAGGCCTGGGATCTAGTGGAATTGTCGACTAGAAGAAATCTCATTGGCAGCAAATGGGTATTTAAAAAGAAGTTGAATGCAAAAGGAAAAGTGGAGAAATACAAATCTCGGTTAGTAACAAAAGGTTATTCCCAGGTTGAGGGAATTGATTTTGGTGAGATTTGTTCTCATGTTGGCAAGTTAACTTCTATTAGATTTTTTTTATCTGTTGTTGTTGCGTTTGATTTTGAAGTAGAACAAATGGATGTGAAGACAACATTCCTACATGGGGATCTGGAAGAAGAAATATATATGAAGCAGCCAAAAGGCTTTGTTGTGAAGGGAAAGAAGGAGATGGTATGCAAGCATAAAACATCCTTGTATGGTTTAAAACAATCACCAAAGATGTGGTATAAAAAATTTGATACTTATATGTTGGCACTTGGATTCACAAGAAGCAAAGAGGATCATTGTGTGTATTTTAAATTAATTGGTTATAATTTGATTTATTTGGTCTTGTATGTGGATAACATGTTGTTGATAGGAAACAACAAGGAGATTATCCAGGATGTGAAAACTCAGTTGTCCTCTAAATTTGACATGAAGAATCTTGGTGCTGCAAATTTTATTTTGGGCATGGAAATTGAAAGAGATCGGAAAAACGAGAAACTTTGGTTAAATCAGAGAAAATATATGGAGACAATATTACAGAGGTTTAATATGTAGGAATGTAAATTAGTCAGGGTCCTTATTCCCGTTGGTGTAAATTTACATGAAAATCATTGTCCCAAGACACCAAAAGAGGAGGAGGACATGTATCGTGTTCCATATGTGAGTGAATTTGGCAATTTGATGTATGCAATGGTCTGTACTAGACTGGACATTGCATATGCAATGGGATTTTTTAGCAGATAAATGTCAAAACCAGGGAAGGAGAATTGGACATCAGTAAAGAGGGTTTTGAAGTATTTGTGTGGCACTGCTAGCTATGGATTTTGCTACCAAGGAAGACCAGGACTAGACAAAGCGTTGGACATACATGGCTTTGTGGATGCAGACTGGGCTGGAGATCTACAAGCGGGTATGTGTTTAACCTATTTGGAGGACCAATCAATTAGATGAGCAAGAGACAGTCTGTAGTGGCACTTTCAACTAAAAAAGTTGAATACATGGAAGCCACTCATGCAAGAAATGAAGCAGTATGGTTTAAAATATTGTNCTATTCTTACAGCTTGGTGTACACACCCAAGCTGTAAGAATAGATTGTGACAGTCAGAGTGCAATTCTTCTAGATAAGAACTCGCCTTATCATTCAAAGACAAAGCACATTGATGTTCAATATCACTTTGTGAGAGACATGGTTGAAGAAAAGAAAGTGTTGTTGATGATGGTGAACACTTTGAAGAATGTTGCAGAGTCATTAACAAAATCTGTGAGCACTGAGAAGTTCTCTTGGTGTAGAGGATCTATGGGCATTACTACCCTGGATTGTTGACTATGTAACCGTGTAACCCCCTGTATGCAAAGAAAACAACAAGTGGGAGAATTTTGGGTATGTGTTATATTATTTGCATGAGTAGCGCTATCGTTTTCTATGTTGCGCCAGGCACACAGGGGTTCGAGGGAAGCAACCTCGAGAATTTTTTTTTCCTCAAGAAATGTGTCGCATTTTTGCCTCATTTTTCATGTCGCCTCGATTTTCATGTCCATTGTTGGGAAGTTTTTCAGCACGTGGTTTATGCCGATGTTTTTCTATTTACGGTTAAGGAATTAGCGTTGTTAACTAATCCAGGCCATTGGGTTAGGGTTTCAGATGTTGTTGGCTCCTATATGTATATTGTATTGTAAACAATGTGTGATTGTGAATGAATAGAGAATATGTTGGTTTTCCCGGTTTGGGTTTACAGGGGAAAAATCTTTGTGTAATGTGAGTATTTTCCATTGTATCTTTTTTGTTCTTTTACTGGAAATTTGTTTGTAGTAAATATTGTACAAGGTTAAAATCTACATTTAGGCGAGGTCACCATCAAATGCATGCATGTAGATCACGAAAAAAAAATCTTGAATGCATGCATGTGGGCTAACTATTGAGCAAATGCATGCAAGTCGAACCTAAAACCGTAAAGCTAAGAACCATAAACCGTAAATCTGAGAACCATGAACCTAAATCACTTATCGCTAAACCTCATTAAATCTAAATCAGAAACCTAAATCAGTCATAGTTGTGTAACCTGTAAACAATAAATCATAATCCAAGCACAACTGTAAACCGTAAACAGTAAAAATATATATCTAAATCGGTGTATCAATAAACCGTAAATAGTATAAACCATAAACAACAAGGATCAATATCTATACAACGTTTTATGGTTTATAGAGGTGAGTGATTTAGTTTTATCGATGAGGGATTTAGGTTCATTGCTAAGCCTAAATCGTCCATTGATATGTAACCTATAAACCATAAATCATAATTGAAGGAAACTTGAAAACAATAAATAATAAATTATAAGAAACGATTCGAAATATTTTAATAGAGGCAGAGGAAGATCTTAACTCTTTCCCAAATGCCTTGTTTGTTTATATACTCCATTGGCCTTCTTCCCACTCCAATATATTTTTGAATGTCATAAAAAAAATCTCCTTCTCTTGTTCATGCCCCAATGCATACAATATGTCTGCAATCCTTCTATAATAGCGATATGAATGTTGTAATTGCATGTATATGATCACAAAAACATGGAGTAACAACATGGACATAACTTTAAAATGGAACATTGCAAGTATATGATCACATAAATTTGGAGTAACAACATGGCCATAACTTTAAAATGGAATGCCACAGAAAATATGAAATTCCACCCAACACATCCATTCATAAAAGAAATAACATGGCAGTAACAACATGGCCATAACTTTAAAATGCCATGGAAAGGTGACCATAATATGAAACACCAGCTAGCACATCCATAGGTGATGTAGTCGATATGGTAACCTATGACACCTGGCATCCATCCACACCCACCATCCATTCGTAAAATAAATAGGTGAGCAACTATTTAAATGTGGCACAAGAAGGGAGTGTAATTACCCTAATCACATACTTAAAACTACGTGAATCACAATCAAATGGAATCATTTTAGAAAGAAATCAAACCATAGACGCGTTTTCACTCATCGTATACCATTTAGACCCTTGCATTGGATGTATCCCAAGTAATCGAGTAGCTGGAACACCCGGATGGACATAGGAAACACTACAACGACGAGAGGAATGTAGAGTGTCACATGGATCGAAGAGATCTTATTGGGGAGGCTAACGAAGAGAAAGCAGGAAAAGCTCAAGGTGTTCAAGGTGATTTCTTGGTGTGGTGACTCGTTTTCCACACTCCCAATTCAAATTATGCATTCAGCATTATGAAGCATCTAGACCCCATTGGGAAGGGACTGGCAAGTGAAAAGTTTGTGCAGTTAGCAAGGCCTCACTACATCGTTCCAAGTCAAATCTTGAAGGTATTTTTTGTTAATGATCGTGGTGTAGATATTTTGTTAATGCTTAGATTATGATAGTGTATCCAAGTTCATGATGGAGATTAGTAAAGTCATATATGAGTCTTCACTTTGTTTTGTTAAGAGACATGTTTTAGAGTCGGAAGGAGTCAAGATGTCATAATAAATTATCATCCTAAGTTTGTTGTGTTGACAATTTATAGTGATTAAAAGCGTTTTTGTTGGTCAAGTCTATGACAAGTCGGAAAATATTTAAAGGTGTTTGGAATGGTCATGTGGAATTTTGTCTTGTCAAAGGGGGAGGTTTAGTCAAATTGCATGTGTCTAGGTCATTAATAGGTCATTATGGTGAATTAAAATGTGATCAAAAAGTTTTGAAAATGATGTTAACTTGAGAAGTTGGGGATGCATGATCGTTACCCAACACCTCAATTTTAAATTTATGTCTTGAAAATAAAGAGTATGTCATGTCATTGAAATACATTATTGTAAGTGGGTGGAAAAAGTCAGGTTGTCAATGTAGTGACATTTAGTCTAACCAACTATTGTCACAATTTTGAATCTATGTTGGCACTGGTCATTCCAACAATAGACAAATTTTATTCAAAATTGTTTTTAAGAATCATTGAATACCAGACATTATGAAGACATGAAGAATTATGCAAAAGATAAAATCTTGATGAAATGCAACAAGTTTAGTAGAGATGATGCAATCAAAGCAAAAGAATGCAAGACAAAAGCAACAAATGACATACTTGTGATGAAGTATGACAAGAGGAAGATTTTGACAAAGATGAAGAAGAAAGATCAAGCGACTGGTGGAAGAATCAGAGTTGCAACAATGAAAGCAATAGATGATGAACCTTTGTGTGTTGTGGAAAGAAGGGATCTACACAGATGTGTTGTTCATCTCATGTGTATGTCCAAGTTGATTGACATGGTAATGGTAATAATTTGGTTTTAGAGTCTTGGATTTATTTTTGTTAGAATTTGTGATTCTAACAAATATCAGGTGAGTATAGATGTTAAAAATACAAGTGAATAATGTGTATGATTCCAGCGGAGGAATACTTCATGTTTTATGAGTTACTATATTTTGTTGATGTTTTGAAATCTTGCATGGGTGCTTGACGTAGTGAAAAATAAAGAGTTGTGGCTAAAAGGGAGTAATAGCTACATGTTTTGTTCCTTCGAGTTGTTTGATGAAATATTGTTTAATGAATGTTGCACTATAAGTCCTACTTGGCAGGTGCAGAGAATGTAAGATCGGTATGGATACATCCTACATCCAGACTATTTTCCTAGAGAACTGGCGAGCACAGTGGTTAGGTACCTAGGTGTTTCAAAAGATGGAAGTGTGTCCATAGGATAGCTACTTGCTCAGTCTTTATGGTCAGGTTGGTGTTAGGCTTGGGAGTACAACAGGTTCCAAGTCAATCTGAGGTATCAATGGTACGTTTGGTTTCCATCTTGTACTTGTTGAAGATAATAGTCCTACAAGTGAAGAAGCATGGACACTTATTTTATTTTATTGATAGTTTGGTGTGTATGAAACTAGAGCCAGATGACTCAAGTCATGACGGGTCAAAGTTGGTAAGTTTGGTCTCAATGAAGAGTAGATGAATTCATCTTAAGTGTGAAAGTGCATCTTTGTGCTTAGGTATATAGGTTGAACTAGCCAGTCAATCCTGCATAAGGAGTCGTGAACACTCGAAGTTGGATTTTCACTATGGGTAATGTTAGGATACTAAACAAGGAAGGATAAGGATATGTGTCAGCAAAGAATGGGTGCATCGGTTTCACTAGAAGTTACAAGCAAGATTCTTTGCACATGTAAGGAGAGTGAAAGTGTTTGAGATTGCAACAGGAAGGACAAGGATAAAGATGTTACAATAGAGAGAGTTATATTGACTTTGATTCAAAGGAATCTGATGACTATGAAGTCTTGTGGCAACAGAGAGAGTTCTTTGAAACTGGTGACAGTTCTTATGGAAACAATGGAGATTGGATGTGACAACAACAAATATCGGATAAAGATGGACAAATAAGGTAAAACAAGGTAAATTTTGTGAGGTGTGTTGACCATATTGTAATGTGAAACACTTTGTAGTTGTAAACAAGTCTATGATGTCATGTTTTTTATTCTATGTAGTGGTCCTTGAAAAGTTCGAGTTTGTACCTGGTATCTTCATGAGTGGAGTATGTAATGTATGTACCTATATTTATACATGTAACATGTAAAGGGTATATTGTTGTAAAACCTAGATAGACATGCTTACCCCTTTGTTATGTGTCCCTAATGACTTGGATATCTTGTCTACTATAGTGTAATAGCCTCTATGATGGAGTTCTTTAACACCAGGTGTGGACCATGTTATTGGTTTTAGACTATGGGAGGTGAAGTTCTATGTTTAGGGAAGTTCATCAATAGATTGAATAATTGTGTACATGAAGGGACATCCTATTAGATCGACAGTTACAACGGCTAGTTAACCATGTATTTGACACAGTGGTGATGTTTGTATGATCGAGGTACGAGATGAAAATTCCAGGATGGACTAGAGATAGACTTTGTTGATAAAAGGAGCATGTACTGTAGAGGAGGAGATGTTGATGAAGACCTCAACTAACAAAAATTAAGACAAGTAGTCCTTAAGGGGAAGTGTTGGAATACATAACTCCTACTTGTCTTAGGTGTGATCACATATGCGGTTGTAATGATTATTGGTGAATATTAGGAAGAGTTGGTATCTATGTAGAGAGTTTGTTCCTAGTTTGTAGGAGGTTGTTGGAACTAGTTGGATGTGAGAGATTCTCTCTAACTAGATGCTTCCTAGAATGGTGTGAGGTTGAGATATTCACTCAATTATGTATATTGCAAAGAGCTCTCTCAATATATTTTGAGACAAGACTCATGTTTTTATATACTTTATTACATTGATTGAAAAAAGTGCTTAGTATATTCTTTGATGTATGTAAATAAGTGTCTACTCTCCTACATTTTTAATTCAAAAGTGCAATTCAAACAATAAAAAATCAAAATTTCACCAACAATTGAATCACCAGATTCTAGTGATAATTGACCAAAAAAGTAAAAAAGTCTCATGTTTAGACTTGTAGGAAACCCACATCACCACCTAGCCCGCACCCTCGTGTTACCCACCTAGCATCCCGGCAAGGAAAATTGCACCAATGTCAAGGATAAATGATGGGATACTACGAGATCATTACGTAGCTAAAACAATACGATGAGGGTAGGATGGTTAGAATAGGCACAAGGGATGATGAAAATTTTCGATGGATAGGGTCAAATTGCTGCGAAGGAGCAACAAGTGATTAATGGCGATTAGTCCTAGAATTTGACGGGCTACAGCCCATATTTTGTCCTGCAACCCATATTTGACACATTGCTATAAAAACCACACGTCATTATTGAATTGCATTGAAATTATCCACCTGTCAAATTGACATGTAACCCCATCGATTACCCATCAAAAATTCTAATGGGTATGTGCACTATAGGGTTACAAGGATATAATATAGTGTTATCGGTGTGGGTTATACACAACCTGCAGGGAGGTAGTTGTATAGAAGTAAATGCCAGTAAATGAGTCCATGTTGTCGCGTCACTAGAAGATAGATAAACAAATTCCAGATCGCATCGAATCTCGATGGGCCATAATCATGTTCAGTGTTATATGTTGCTCGTATCTTGTGGTGGTTGAGGGAAGTTCAAATCATTGGGCACGTCGCAACACGTGGCATTACAGTTGATGAGACCTACGCATTATAATTGATGACAGCGATACAAGGTTAGATGAAGGGGTAAATGAACATTGAAGGCACGTATAAGTGATGGTTCATTCGCAAATTTCAATTGTGCCTGGATCTTCTCCATTCCAATGTTCAACTTTGCTCTGTTACTACTCAGTTCCAGCCTTGAACTCTGCTCTGCTACCCTATTGCAATTCATGCTTCCTTCCTTCTAGGCTTTACATTTTACATTTGAGATGAACCATCCCACGAGCACCATATATTCCACTTGGCTTGACGTGTTCCATTAATATTTATTGACCCGGGCACACAAATAATCCTGTTGGGATGAGGGTTTAAAATTCCCTTGAGCCTTTTCTCTTGGTCTTCTTAGCCTCCAACTTTGCTATGCTACTGTTGTCGTGAAGCAAAGGTAAATAAGTTTTTTTTTTTCTTGTATTTCACATTTATCACTGGAATTTGAAATTTATGTTGTTTGATATTTTTCCGAAATATATAATTTTGGTTTGATATTTTCCTCAAATATAAGAACAATTTTTGGTTTGATATTTTTTCCAAATATATTTACATTTACAAAGTCAAAATATCTTTTATTTTAAAATTTATTATATATGCAAAATAAATTTTAAATTCTAAAATTTATATTACATTTACAGATGTTGGATTCAACCATACCGAGACCCCAATACCTCATAAAATTGAAATCGTCTCTTTAGATTGGTTACACAAAATCATCCAAATACTTATACATATTTATGGATTGAATTTTAAAATGAGTTCAAAGGATTACGGGATGGTTGCATCCAATTTACATAGAAGTTAAAACTTTGAAAACTTTAATATGTAAATTTATATGTCAAAATTTTAATATTTAATACTTACTTAAACATATTTATGGATTGAATTTTGAAATGAGTTCAAAGGATTATGGTATGTGTGCATCCAAAGGTCAAAATTTTGAAAATTTTAATACATAAATTTATATGTCAAAACTTTAATATGTAAATAATGGGATTCACATTCTTCAAACTGTTCAACAATAATGGTGAAAATTAACTCAATTAATTTTCTAAATTTAAAAAAAATATTATATAATATTATATACATTTAGTTTATTAAATTATATAAATTATATTTTTATGGACTTTATTGTTTATATTATTGTTTATAAATTATCATTTAAATATAAAATAAATATTTTATACAATATAAATTTAAAATTTTAAAATTTTAAAATATAATAAAATCTATTTATAAATTAAAATTTTTAAAATTTTAAAATATAATAAAATTTATCTAAATTCAAATTAAATATTTCATATTACATAACATAAATAAAAAATAAATATCAATAATATAAAGCCATATTTAATTCCTTATATTGAGAGTCATAATGAAACATATTATTTTATTTTTTTTAATCTTCATCTTATCCATTCACTTATGTAAGGAGCACATTGATTTAATTGCTTGGAATAGTTCTTATGTATTTTTGTTAGTTGTTTGATTCTCAAAGTTTTTATCATCTTTAATATTTGTAAACTCTCACATATGTTTTTTTCTTACATATGTTTTTTTCTTCATATTACACTTAACAATTTCACCTAGTAATCTGAGAACATTTTTCTAAAATCTCACCTAGTAATCTGAGAACATTTTTCTAGAATCTCACCTAATAATCTGAGAACATTTTTCTAAATAAAATTGGTGATTTGAGTTACTCCAACAATAAATGGGATTTTACCACGAAGTAATGAGACGATACATTTTACACACTTTATAAATGAGATTTTACCAAATACTAATGACAAGATACATTTTACACACTTTGTTGCATTCTTATGAACTTAACTTTAATGAAAGAGAAGTCTTTTCAGTAATTGCATGGAACAATTATTCTGCATTTTCGCTCCTATTAATTCATAGGATACATATCCATTGCTCTCAGCTCAACTAGCCTCTTAACTTTGTGAAAATTGTTTTATTATTTTTTATTATATTAATTTTTAATATATGAAGATAAACATTTTACACACTTTGTTGCGCTCTTATGAACTTAACTTTCATGAATAAAGAGAAGTCTTTTCAGTAATTGCATGGAACAATTATTCTGCATTTTCTCTCCTAGTAATTCATAGGATACATATCCATTGCTCTCAGCTCAACTAGCCTCTTAACCTTGTGAAAATTGTTTTATTATTTTTTATTATATTAATTTTTAATATATGAAGATAAAATTTGTATTGTTTTATATTTTTTATGCTATTAAATTAAAAATTTATGAAGATAAAATTTGTAGAGAACAATAAAAAAATTGACACTCAAAATTATGGATAAAACTTAAACTGACTGTAACGAAAAAACATTCACCGTCCTCAAATTTTCACTTAACAGTCAGGGTAAATTTGAAATTCCAGATATAATGGCGATTATTCTACAATGTGCTCTCGTTTGGATCTCCTTCAATGGAGTAATGGCGCTTAATGTTAAATCGAGGTGCGGCCACAGGAGAATGTCAGTGCGGAAGTATTACATGGGACGTATTTCTGTTTTTCGCCTTGCAGCCATTTCAACAACGCAATCTACACACAATAACCACTTGACTCCTGCATTTTGGCTCGACAACGCATTTTCGATACGCATTTCTGCTCTGATTTGTTGGAATAAAATTATAATTGCCAAGTTATTTCATCTCTGCTGGTACTGGGGTTTCGTTGCATTGAATTTCATCTCAGAACGTTAGAAGGAAATAACAATAGTTCCTAACTGTCAACTCTATGGTATTCTTTCAATGTTGTACTGCGTGGAATTTGGCGTTACTTGAGTTTGTCTTTCTGCATTCCGGCTCTCTGTAATAGCATTATGCATGTGGAATAGGCTTTGCTTGTAGTACTGCTCATGGCAACACAACCACCCAAGTCAACACTCACAATAGTGATTCAGATAATTCCTTCGATTTTATAGACTTCACATGGAAGTTATTTCAGCGCAAGCACATCCAGGTTGAAGCTGTTGTTATTGCCTTTGATCATCTTGATGACTTCAAAACAAGAGAATTGAGTCATTTAAATTTTAGACTACAAAATGGAGCTATTTATTTACTGATTCAATATAAATCTAAAGAATCCAGGAAATGCACAATCCCTGCATTGCTTGCAATATTTCAAATATATTTAGGATGTTTTTTTACATAATTGTCACGATCCTTAGAGGATATATGTAGGATAAATTTAATTATTAGAAGAAATTAAATTATCAAGAAATCTATATGGCAGTGTTGTCAACGGATTCCACTGGATAATCGGCTCTCTCAGCTGCAAAGGAGCCTGAATTTTGCACATCCCACTTTTCATGAGAAAAGATTAATTGCAGGTTGGAAAAAAATTATAAAAGCATCATAAATTTAAGAGATTAAATACCTCCGAGATACCCTGCCACAAGTCTTTGAGCTCTCCCTGCATAATTTCTAAATGTCGTAAGCTTTTCACAGGAATCCATGAAGGAATGCTTGTGTGAGGGAAATTCTCCCACTTGAGCCATAGCAGGTCTCTCGATGATTTCAAAACTTCTGGTTGAAGACAATCACTTCCTATGAAGAAATCAACCGTACGGCAGGGCCGCTGTGGTCCTTTGCAGGGGCGTTCTTATTCTTGAACAAGTAGCTCGAACTTTTGTGCAGTATTTGTGGCTTTTCATGAGAACTGCTAAGAACACGCCGAAACCCTTTTTTATGCTGCATGCAGAAAACAGCGTTGAAATTGCATTGCAAGTGACAGAATCGAAATTGAAATCGTAGCAGCGCAATATCTCAAAATAATTTAAATAAATATCTTCCTGAAAACTTTATAAGGGTGAGGTGCCGAGTCTTCCTATTGCAAGAAACTTATATTTAGATGCAAGAATTATACCAAAGGGTTTATATCCTGGAGCTTCCAAAGACGAAGGGGAACATGATCATGCATTCTTAGGGTTCCTCCATTGTGTACTTCAATTAAGCACTTATATTTAAGGGTTTGAAGACCCTGCTCACCGCTCCATCCTGAAGCATTCCATATCTGTATGGCCGTATTTTTTGGGTAGCCCATGAAAAAGCAGGCAATGTCCAAGAACATCTTCTTCTCGTCCCGCTCCAGTGCATCATAACTTACGCGAAGTTTGCGCTTGATGTCTTTATTCGGCACGTTGGACAAGTTCTGCAGTTCTAATCTCCATTCTCTTTTTTCTGATATCCCAAATAGATGTCCGCCCAACACTTTGGGCGATAAAGGCTAGCCATCGCAAGCTTTCAAGAAGTCTTCCACTAAATTTTCAAATCCGCTAACTGGGCTGCTATGGCGCAAGGCGTGCAAACAAAAGAGCTCTCTGGCATGATTTTCCTCCATTGACTTCATCTCATAGAGCATGGCCTCGGGGTTCCTTCTAAACAAGCTACTGTCATGGGACGTAATTATTGTTGGAAGCATTAATTTCTACTCCACCTACTACCAGAAACCTCCACCATCTTCGAGAGCGTTCCTCCACGGATAAACCACCGTCATATCCCACCGACACTCCAGCCGCTTCGTGAATTCTGAAGGGGACAAATGCAAAGAACACAGAAAAATTATTGCTGAATGATCCATACAGATACATCTGCCTTGTATTTATAGAGGCCATGGAAAACTCTCAAGCGTCTAGAGGGTTCTCCAGCGTCGGTGGTGGATTGTCGGTGGATATGGCAGTGGAGAAAGACTCTAGAAGTCTAATGGTTGATGAGGTAGGTAGAAATTAATTCCTCCAACACTCCCCCCTAATTTCTACTACTAATTACATCAAAATTTATAATGCCCACTACTCAAATTGGTCTTGTGCTAAAGCCTTTGTAAATATGTCTGCAAGTTGCTCCTTTGATCTGCAATGTCTCCTCCTTAACAGATACAAGTCTTGGTTAGGTCTTTATTTGAGTCATGTCATCATCTCCAGTTTCTATCTTCGTATGGTTGGACTTCCTTCAATGTGCTACTTTATTTTACTAGCTTCCCCTCATCATAAATCACCTTGGAATTTTACTGCTTATCCCTAACCATTACAATGCTCATGAATTATCACACCAAGTGGTTTCTAGTTGACCACAAACTTTGCTTACTCGTGGTTTTGGCTGACCAGAAACCTTGCATGATGGGGAAATTGATTTACACAACACGCACTCACTTGAGTTTTATCTTCTCACATTTTTTGCTTCTTCTTTGTACCTGCATAACATTGATTAATGCTCGAACTTTTGCATCTTCCTTTTGCACCTGCAAACAACTGATCATTGTTGTCCATATAAAAAGAGATCCATCTACCGAGATACATGGGTACCATCCGCTGTACTCGCTAGTTCTCTAGGTATCATTTTCACGTACATGGTTCATCAATACATTAGACTCCTTTAGTCATAAATTGGTCCCAACCAACTCACACTCTGAGATTATTTAATCTCACATTCCTCCCCTTAATCGAAGATCTAACTTCTCTGATCACCATCAAACTTAGATACGAGTACACCTGCCACTCTCGTACCTACCTAATGGTTAATTCCATAGCTTGATGCCACATCCACTCTTTATGCCTAAGAGGGATACACACTACATGATCACACTAATCCATGTAGGCATGACTCAACAGGGCTTACTAAACACTTGGGGAATATAGTTTGCCTTGCCTATGGCTAAGCTTTACAACTTTGGACCAAAAACCTCTTGGGTGTCGAGTACTACCGATCATGCACCCCTTACATCACTTATCATTATAACATTTTATCACAGGTACAAGAAGCATTATTTACCTTATTCCCAAATTATAAGTCCATTACATATAAACCCATTCAATATGCCCAATAAGCCCATTGCTTATTATCACTATACATATCCTAATCATATGCCAAATATTATCCACTTTTATCCGAAAAAGTGAGTGCACGGGCTTTGTATGCCTCTATAAAGAATGCAAACAGCGTTGCAAGAAGTCTGCCAACTCCAATTTGAAATCACACATGACTCATACTACCTTTAAAATTTCTTGTGTAAATACCCAGACTAACACTCCAATACGACACTTTACTTTCTCCATCACAAGACAAGAGAAGAACATTACATGTTCCTCTATTCTTCAAGCAAAAATTCCATTGTGAACATATCCTGAAATTATAGCAGTCCAGGACACCACATCCCATCTTGAGATTTTGTCAAACACATATCCAATTTTGATAATGTGGGCATGCAGATTTTTACCTTTCGAGAGAGCCTCCATCTTTGTGCATCCTTGTAGCATCAAAGCATATACATTTATGGACAGTATTGAAAATACTAAGCACCTCCTTTAATCGCCCTTCCTTGCAGAGTACATTAATGCCTTCGAAAGAGATAGACTTCTCCACGGTGATGTGAAATGGTCCTTCGCAAGATCGGAAAACCAGACTTCGAATTCGCTCCCTCAACGGTGCAACCTCCACCCCTTCCTTCCTTGAGTGCATCCTCTCCATACTGATCATAAATATCTCTTTTCTCAGGATCACTAAGTACCTCATACGCCTGAGCAAGTTCCTTAAACTTTTTTGGATCTCCACCCTTGTCTGGATGGTTTTTGATAGCGGTCGATAATGATTACAATTATGGCCAAAAGACTCCCATGATTCTGTGTTTTTCTTTAAACCCATTGAATAGCATCCCAAGCTAAAACACATCGATAATTACAACGACAAAGAAACAAAGTAGATGCAGCCCGCATGCCCAAAGAACTCTAAATGCTAACCAAAACCCTTCGCCAAAATCTGTGAATCGTTATAATGCACAACGGCCTGGACGAAGGCCTAAACACACGATGTCAGATCCTCGCAATCGAAGACAGAGGAATCCAAAAAACCCCATCGCAGTGAATTTGCATAATCATGGCAACATCCATGCGGTTGCTATCCCGTCGGACCCGAACACAACCACCGGAAAACGGCCCAATTGCTTCATTAGTTTCACCAATTTGAAAGGCACACAAATCCCCTTCGTGAACGCGTAAAGCTCGTCCTCATCAATAATCTGCATATCTGCACCGCTGGGCATTGTGGGTGACTCATCTTAGGATCTTGGGCCCTCCCGTGACGAAGTTAGCCCAGTCTTGTGCTCTGATAGCAAATGAAGGGGACAGAAGCAAAGAACATAGAAAAAATTGTATTACTCAATGATCCATACAGATACATATGCCTCGTATTTATAGAGGCCATGGAAAACTCTCGAGCGTCCAGAGGGTTCTCAGAGCATCGGTGGATTGTCGGTGGATATGGCAGTGGAGGAAGACTCTAGAAGTCTGGTGGTTGATGAGGTAGGTGGAAATTAATTCCTCCAACAAATTCTCTGGATCTTCAGGATCCTTCCAAGACCTCTATAAATAGAGGTAGATGTAAACTTTTTGAAATCAAGCAAATATCAGTTCCTCTGTTATTCTTCTGTGTTAT
>JASDQU010192017.1:9293-26541 GCA_032191745.1 Picea mariana
TTATATTTTTAAGTTGACTTAAGAAAGGAAAAGGATAAAGGAGTAAAAGATAACTCAACAGAAGAATAGAAGATTAACCCTGGGAGTTAACCTAAATCAACAGAGAATTAGAAGGAAAAGTATAAGTAAGAGGTTGGGGTGCACCTATTATTCATTCTAGTTTTGGATTAGCATTTTCTATTGCTTTTGAGCATTCAGTTTGAGGGTTTGTTGTACAAACCCTTGTGAGCAACTCAGTGGTGAAATATCCACTCACCTTGTTGCACAGCTTGGTCTCGTGGATGAAATACTCCTCCACACCATTCTAGTCTCAGCCCATCTCCATGTAGCACTTCAAAAGGTAGCAATTTGTATTGTTCTTGTGTTTCCAACAAGGGTGCACCATCATCTGGAGGGAGGTTTGATCCAGCTTATCCTGAGGGCATGGGGCCATTCCGACAATTGGGTTTTGTTTGTAGGGGAAGGACCATCAATTTGAGGGCTTTTTTGGAGGGTTATCATCATTCTACATTTGTCTATAGATTGGGACGTCTTGGAGCCATAGGGGACGTCCTGTAATTCAGTAAAACTCAAATCTAGGGAGATCTGCTTGAGTTCTGAGTCTGAAACTTCTCCCACGAGATTCTCATAGCTCGATTTATATTATTGGAGAGTTTCGGAGCATTTGGAGGCCTCCTTCATCAGGACCGAACCAACTAGGGTTTCAGTCATCTAGTGGGGCACCCCATTTAGTGGGAAATTCATATCTACGGAGTTTGAGAGTGGATTTGGGAGTTTGGACATCTGGGTTGTCCTTACAATTGCCCGATCTATCATTTGGCATATTTCTTGGCATGATTGGGCACTTTAGGTAGCAGGGAAGAATTATTGAGGGCTTCAGCATTCTAGCAAGACGTGGCCTTTTCCATCTTGGAGGTTGAGCATTAGTATGGCTCAGATCTGCTTGATTCAGTCATCATTATATATCCATCCTTTGGAGGCTTATTTTGTATTGTCGGGAGCATTTTGTAGCAGCTCATATCTATTGCTTGTATGACCATCTGAGGTTTATGCCATATCGTCCATCGATTGTATTGATCTTACATTGCTCATAATAAAAAGGTCAGATCTTTGCTTGTGCTTCTACATCTTGAATATATTGTGATCTCCATGTGTTGATGAATCTTGTATGCACTTAATAAATCAATAGATTAGTATTAGTTAGTGATTCCAAGAAAGAATTTGGCTTGGGATCATTACAAAATGACACTCATAACACAACATCCATTGAACATTAAAGTAAAACAGGAAAAACTGTCATTTTCTATTAGTGGTAGAATGCCAAATTACAATAGTGGAGTCTGAGCTACAACTGAGTCTCGAATCTTTGTGTTTCTCTCCTTACAACCTACAACCAACTAACTTTACTTCGCAACAATACAAATATTTATACAAGAGGGGCTCAATGAGCTTCCCTCGCAAGCTAAACTAGTGGTGTCAAATCACCATTCAAAAATTCATGTCTAAGGGCAAATTACAATGATGGAAATTTGCTCCAAATCAGATGCATATCCCTTCTTCCGTCAGCCTATTAATGGTGACATTATCTCCATCTTGTGCAAAAGAACGATTTGGCTCTTCCATCTTGTCTTCAATTAATGCCTGGATCACGTATTGGATTCTCGAGGCAAAAATGAGAGGGCGAAACCTCTCCTTCCTTGAATGCACACCATGTGTGTAAATGAGATGGCGCATGATGAGGTGGAGCGATGGTCTTGCATCACACAGAACAACATAGAGAAGGGAAATGAATACACAACTCAATTGAAACTGAGACAATGTAGAATGGGTTCGATTGATGTGAATTTATAGAAAAATTTACATGCAACAGGTCTATCTCAAAGCATCCATAGCTTCTAGATGTCTTCTCACCGCCTATTCTAATAAACTTTACAACTTAATTAATCTATGTTTTAACACTCCCCCTTAATGTTTATTAGGATTAACATACACTTATTAAGGGGATACTTCTTTAAGTCCTATCATGCTTCTAAACTTTACAAACTTTATAGTACTCAAAGCTTTAGTAAATATATCATCAATTTGATCTTTTGTTCTTCAATATTTCAACATAATGTTTCTTTTCTGTGTTTTCTCTCAAACATAATGATGATGGATTTCAATATGTTTGGTCCTTGCATGAAAAACAAGATTCTTTGTTAATTGTATTGTGCTTTGATTATCACGGTAAATAGTTGTAGCTTATGTTTGAGGATGATTCAATTCAGCAAGAATACCTCTTATCCATGTAGCTTCTTGTGTTGCAAGTGTTTCTCCTTTATATTCAACTTTTGCTGATGATAAAGAGATTATAGCTTTCTTCTTGCTACTCCATGAGATTGCTCCCAAATCAAGATAAAAGATATATCCAGAAGTTTATTTTCTATCATCAGTATCTCCTGCCTAATCAGAGTATGTATATCCTGCAAGTTGAACATTACCACCATTTTGATATTCAAGTCCAAGCTTATAAGTTTCTTTGATGTATATAAGTATTATTTTAGATGCATTCCAATGTTCAAGATGAGGATCAAACATAAACCTATAAACCATTCCAGCTGCATATGCAATATCCGATCTCTTGGTTGTTAGATAAAGCAAATTTTCAACCAACTGTCTATATAGTGTGCCATCAAATTTTTCAGAAATACAGTTGCTTCTTAACTTGGTCCCTACATCAATTGGAGTAGGAGCTAACTTATAATTCTCCATTTTGAACTTCTTTAATAGAACAAGTGCATATTTTGGTTGTGATAGAAGAATTCTATATTTTTCTTGCCAAACCTGGATGCCAAGAAAATAATGTAATAACCCCAAGTCTGTGATATCAAAATCCTTCTTTAGCTACTTCTTGAAGTCATATAACTGAATTAAACTGCTTCCTATAATGATTAATTCATCTACATATAGGACAACCATTATGATATCACCATTGCAATTTTTGACATAAAGATTAGGATCATAAGGACTTCTTTTGAATCCATCATTCAGAAAGTACTCATTAATTTTGGAGTACCATGCTCTTGGAGCCTGCTTTAACCCATACAATCATTTTTTAAGCTTACAAACAAGATGTTCTTGACCAACCTTTATAAAACTTGGTGGTTGTTTCATATAAATTTCTTCAAGTAAATCCCCATGCAAAAAATAACTTTTTACATCCATTTGATGAATTTCCCAACCAAATTTTGTAGCTAGAGAAACTACAATATGAATTTTAGTCATTTTAGCAACATGAGCAAATGTTTTAGTATAGTCAATACCTTATTTTTGTGAGAATCCTTTTGCAACCAATATAGCCTTATGCTTCTCGATTTCTCCATCAGATGTGAACTTTGTCCTATATATCCATTTGCAACCAATGAGATTTTTACCTTCTGGGAGAGGATTCAACTCCCAAGTTTGATTCTTCATTAAAGAGTCGTATTCATCTTTCATTGCAACATCCCATTCAGGTTTTCCTTGAGCTTATTCAAAGACCTGTGGATCAACTCTAGTCATAAGAGCATAGTTGGCATAATGTTGTCTTGGACCTTGTTGATAAATCTCTTGAAGACTTCTTGTTTTTGTGGAAGAACCATCTTGTGTACCTAGAGCAACAATTTTTTCTTCACAAGATTCAAAAATTTCTTCATTAGCCATTTCATCAAGATTTTATTCACTAGTTTGGTCACTAAGAATTGATGAAGTAGGAGAAAGGGAAAAATATTTGGTAGATGGTATGCATCTTTAATCAAATATTACATCTCTCCTAATGAGTATTTCATTCTTTTCAAGATCATACAACCTATAGGCCTTATATGTTTCACTGTAACCAACCATAATACATTTGTGACTTTTTCTATCAAGTTTGTTTCTCTTTTCATCAGGAATATGATCATAATCATCACACCCCAAAACCTTGAAATGACTTACAATTGGTTTTATTCTACTCCAAGCTTCTTCAAGAGTCATATGTTTGACAACAATTGTAGGTGTCCTATTGAAAATATAAGTTGCAGTATTTATAGCTTTAGACCAAAATTTTGGATCCATATTTCTAGCATGTAGCATACACCTAGCCATCTCCATAAGAGTCCTATTCTTCCTTTCAGCTACCCCATTTTTTTGAGGTGTATAAGGGACTGTATGTTCTCTTTTAATTCCATTATACTTACAATAATGATCAAAATCTTTGTTTACATATTCTTTTCCATTATCAGTCCTTAAAATATTAATATAATTTCCACTTTTTTTTTCTACAAAAGCCTTAAATTCCTTGAACTTCCCAAATACCTCATATTTGTTCTTTAGAAAATAAACCCAAATCCTTCTACTATAGTCATCAATAAATGTTAGAACATACCTGAAACCTGAAATAGAAGGATGTTCTAATGGCCCCATGAGGTCACTATGAACCAAGTGAAGTGGAGTCTTGGCTCTCCATGATTTTCCTTTTATGAATTTCTCCATATGTTGCTTACCAGAAAGGCATCCTTCACAAACTCCTTGCCTTTGAGAAATTTTAGGTAGTCCATACACCATTTCAAACCTTTTCATCAAACTTAGACTTTTGTAATTTAAATGTCCCATCCTCTCATGCCACAACCTACTCACATTGTCAACTTATGCAACCAAAGCTTTCTCATTTGAGGTAAACTTTCCAAACTTATAAAGTCCATTTTCTACATATCCAGAAGAAACCACTTTATAATTACTATTAATGTCTTTAAGTAAGCACTTGTCCTTATAAAACTCAACCTTATAACCTTGATTTGCAATTTGAATCACAGAGAGTAAATTTGACTTAAGATTGGGAACCAACATAACATTATTGAATACTCCATCTTTAATAGCAACATTTCTGGTTCCAATCACATCTATTGTTGTATCATCACCAAGAAAATTTTTCTCCTTATTGCAGTCATTATCTAAAATAACAAATTTCTCCTTATTATGGAATATATGCCTAGTCGCACCTGAATCTATGACCCATTCATATTTATTTGAAACATTGGCATTAAGTGCGAACACAGAGCATTACCTTTTTCTCTTATAGAGTTTTTATGATTTGAAAATTTAAGTTTCTTTTGTTGCATGTCCCATTGATTTTTGCAAAAATCCTTCACATAATGCCCTGGCTTCCCACAATAATGACAATTATTATTAAATCTATAAGGATGCTTCTTTTCTTCAAGTTGCTTTGAAAAATGACATGTCTTATCATTGAATTTTTTTGTATATTGAGTTGATCTTCCCTTGGAGACAAGTGTAGGACTTTCATCATTAGATGACTCCCTTTCCTTTGCTAGGCATTGCTCTTCCTACAATAACTTGGCAGTAAGATTAGCTACATAAATAGTGGGAATTTTATCAGTTGTGTCAATCCCTCTAATGAAAGGATGATAGGAACTAGGAAGGCTCCGAAGGATGATATGGACAAACTCCTTTTCTTCCAATGTTTTGCCAAGACTCTCTAATTCATTACGCATATCTTTCAACTTGGTTAGATGAAGTGTAATTTCTTTATTATTAGACAACTTCAAATTATGTAAATCAGATCCATGATTCACTTGTATTATGATACAATTTCTTAAGTACCTTCCATATTTCAGTGCCATATCTTAAATTTTTAATTTCTGCAAATACTTCATCAGACACACAAATTTTAATATATGCACCAGCTTCCTTATTTCTTTGATCCCATTTTTCAAGAGCCTTTTGTTCAGTAGGAGGGGCCTCTCTCCCAATAACCAAATCATATTGCTTCCTCATTGTTAAAAATGGCTCTATTTTATGCACCCAATCATTATAAGTTTTCCCATTTATCTTAATTTCTGGAATTATACCCATGTTAATTTCCATTTTATCAATGAAAAAATACTCCCACACAGAAAGTATCCCTTCTTCACACAATATTCCACACACAGAAATGATATTTTATTGTGTGCAGCCTCCTTCACTAGTTAATTTCATCTTTTGGCTTTTGCATCATGATCTTTTCTCTGCATCTATGTTTCTAGCACAACAATTCGAGCCTGGCAGCAAACAACACCTCCGCGTTTATCTATCAGGCAGGAAACATTTCAGGAAAACACTCAATTCGATCTTCAGAAAATGAGAGAGTAGGAAACACTTCAGGAAAACACTCAATTCTATATTCAGGAAATGAGAGAGAAGGAGGAAAAAAATTCATCTCAGTGGACAACCCAGTATCAACATTTCTCTGATACCATGAATAGAGAAAGAAGAACTGAACACAAAATCAAAACAACACATAACAACACAGAGAAGGGAAATGAATACACAACTCAACTGAAACTGAGACAATGCATAATGGGTTCGATTGATGTGAATTTATAGAAAAATTTACATGAAGCAGGTCTATCTCAAAGCCTCCGGAGCTTCCAGCGATTTCTTGAAGTTTCTTGATATTTTCTGCAGTCTGTCGTCTCTACCAACTACCAGATTTAATTCGACTTCTAGATGTCTTCTCACCGCCTATACTAATAAACATTACAACTTAATTAATATATGTTTTAACAAAGTGTGCACGAAAATCCCCCTCCACATGTCTATCCATATAACTTCTCTAGCAAGGACGGATCTGAGGACTGTTGGAAAATCGTTTTTGAGGGTTTGAAAAATGTTGTTCACTGGAGGAGCGTCGCGAGAGGTAGACCGCTGCTGCAAATTTTCACTACCGACCGATTGGATGCTCACTCAGATTGGCTAGATCATGGAGGTCGATTGGATCATTGTGTGATGTGTGGTCGTAGATTTGTGAGGGTAGGAGAGTGAAATTGGTGTTTAATCCGTGGATAAACTGAGTGCTATAGGGAGTGTGAGCAGATCATCAAGGGATCAGTGCCGAGGATGGTATTTTTTTGAAGTGGAGAATTAGTTAAGTGTCCATTCTGTTGGCAGCCAATTCACATTTTTATACTATCCTAATAATATGCCTACGCCAGTGTTTTGCAACCCTTGATTTTCGTTGCAATCTTTGAATAAAAACGACACTATTATTTCATGCATTTGCACACCTGCCTTTGTTCTTGTTTTCATGACCGCAAGTGTGAAAACTTCGATTTCGAAGTCACATTAAAATCGTCACTGGATTGTTTTGGTTACTCTTGTCTATGTGTTCATTGCATATCCAATTTAATTATAGTCACACAGTTGGCAAGGCTCCAAGATCTTTACTCATTTGGCATTCTTTAATTGTTAATATGACTTTGTTTTTACAAGGCTGTGATGATATCCTTATGATCGAGTTTTTGATACATTGGTGTTTTGATGTTTTATAGTCTTTCATCGATTTTCTTGACACATTGGTTTCATGAAAGCACATTGACATTGTGGTTATACCCTTGGTGTAATCATTTCATACAACACATATTTTATATGATCGACCCTTGGTGTTGATTTTGAATCATTGTTTTGGTTTGAAAAATATGCTAAAACTATTGCTCGTGTAAATGTTTGGTCGACTTATCATAGATTCCATTGATTGCTTGAATGGCATGGTTTTTGACATATGCAATAGTGATTTGAATCACATTATGTGTCGTCGGTTGTACTGTTGGAAATGACTATTTTGCATGGGCCAAGCTAGCTCCACCACCTTCGCACATTTGGTCATTAATGCTTTCCCCCTATCCCGAGTCACCTCTGTTAAGTTTTTGGGTAAGCCTTTGAGCATTCTGCCCATGCGTATACTCTGTTCAAACCCTTGCCTATGAACTCAGCTCACCGTGTGCTCCCGTCTATGGCACTTGTGGTGCGCATAGAGCCAAATGGTAGCCAAACTCTGTTGTTGTTCGATAATGCCCGTAAGGATTTAGAAAACAGTGGTTGGCTTGTGTTTATACAGAGTTTCGAGGGTTTCAACCTTTTGGTTGCCAAACAATTTGCCCTCACCTTCGACGGGTGTAGGGCTAAGGTCAGAGACATACAACTTGAGCTTAATGAGGAATTCATGAGTTCAGCCATAGGACTACCAGCGACAGGACGAAGGTGGTTTAAAAATTCCAAAGCTGATGAGGTGCCGTGGCCATTACTATTCACATCAAGAAAGATTGTTTCATGTGATAAAGGTATGCCTATCACTACCCTCAAACCCAGGTGGCACGATCTTTTGACGAATGTTAAACAGTTTGTGACCTATGAAGGTTGGTATGGCTTGGTATTTCTGTATCATCTCTGGTTATTGATGAATTTTATAGGCTATCCTTTGAACATGCCACATTATTTCTTACATAGTATTTACAAGATGTCTAACAGATTCAAGCTTGAGAAGGCGGATAACAACCTTTTCCATCACGGCTTGATTAAACTCATTATCATCCACTGTTTAAACCTTAGTGGTGATAATTGGCAAGCCTTCCTATCAAGGAATGGCTTTTCCAATCTCGAGTCTTCTCGAATCGACAAGGTTGTGGTTATGGAAAATTTGTTTGGGCCAGTTGTTCCATTTCATATCCTTCTACCCCCTGTCAAACCCTCAGATTGCCCCAACATCGAACTACTTGATACCATAGCCAACCCATGTCCTAAATACAAGATTGAGGCCGTTAAGAAACCTGTGAGGAAGAAGGTAAGAATGATACTACTGTCAACAGTAGGGGAAAGAAAAATGCCTGATTGATATCGAGATGTGCCAGGAATAAACCCAAGCCAAATGTTGACCAGAAACCAATAGTGCTGAGCGAGGACTCGGACTCCGATATTGAGAATTTCCTAGCTGAGGAGTACCCCTATTCCCATGGCTTATGCTCTAAGGAACCATATGACTATGTCTCTAACTTATCTCCACGCTTCAGAAACGACCCGAACTACCCGGGAATCAAGATGCACAAGGAAACCCCTGGTAATCAGAACAAACCCTCGCCTATGATGCCAAATCCCAAGCAACCATCATGCATCCAATGTAATTCTTGGCTAGAGCGTTATTACATCGACGTTCCCTTGTTGCAATCAAAGATCAAATCGTTAGAGGAGCAATTTACAGTGTTGTCAAAAGAAAGAGACAGGCTTCAAGCCAACAAGAAGAAACAAAAAACCACTGGTTCAATTGTTTTCAGAAATGTCGAGGCAGCAACGGCCTTTGTCAATTCCAAGTTATCATGATTGAATCCTTTTCTTAGTGCTCAGGTATGAATTTCAATATTAATTTCGTTTTATGAGTTGGCTTGGATTAATATAACCGATTGGATTTTCTTTCAATAGCTCTATTCGTTTTGATTCAAAATGATTATGTTGCTTTCATTTTACCAAAAAATTTAGTTATGAATCATGAGTGGGAAATTTGTTTGCTAAACTCGGACACAGCTATGATTTAGTTAATGAGATTTTATTATTCTCAGTTTAGTATAAATGATTGATTTGTTTTCGATTTTGTTTGGATTGCTTTTTGAAACAATTCTGTATGGATAGTCGATTGGGTTTGATTTCGATTGAGTTCTGTTTGTTTCTAAACAATCCTGTTGACTTCGATTTACCATGAACGATTCTCTTTTGGATTGAATCAATATTTTTGTTTTGGATTATGGTTGTATTCCACCTGCACACAAGATTTGTTTGCTAAATTTGGACACGGCTATGTTTTGATTTTGCATAACGATTGTGTCAATCTGAAATCGGTTCAATTCATTCCTGTTTGATTTGATTAAAAAACAATGCTACATTCCTCAATTAGAACAGTCGCTTTCATAATACGATGGATTCAAAGTTAGTTTGGATTTAAACGATCTTGTTAATTTCTTTCTGATTCGAAAAACGATTTTGTTACTGGTTGAGGCGACATAAACTATTGCATGAATGATTTGTTTAACCGATTATAGTTTGTGTCGATTGAAATTGGTTCATGAAAATGATTTCATTGCTTTCGAATTATCTAAGAGACTTTGTTTACCCCGAATTGGTAATAACAAATGTTGAACAGAGTGCATGTACCTCTGTTTCCATTCGATTGACCACGATTTCGTTTGCTCTCAAATTAGCATAGAAGTTTTGATTTGAATGATTCATTTGGTTTCCAATTAGCAATTAAATAATTGTTTAATAGTTTGAATATAATTCTTTAAGTTTTGGATTGTTTTTAAAACGATTATGTGCTCAAATTAGACCAGCTACAGAATCACAAGATTCTGTAGCTAGTCATAGAATTTTGATTTTTGTTAATTTTACCAATAAAATATCACCTAAACTTGTCTATTCTTGTCCACTTTCAGGTGCATACAAATTTCAATAACCAATTGGCATGCTGTGGTAGTTTGAGAGATGTTTTTGTGATACAATTTTTTTATAGGTTGTTAGCTTTAGTCAGACTTGGGAGATTATCCCTAGATTTTTTGTAAACTATTTTGTTAATTCCCACAGGGATGTTTTACCCCGTGGGAGGTATTTAAATACTTATTATTTTTGTAATAGACCCATCATCATCACTGTTGGGAGAATCGGACTATGGATTTATGATTCAGATGGAGATGAAAGTTGATGTCTTGTAATAGATTTAGCTTTCAATATATCTAACTTTTTATTTCAAGTTTTCTTCATATCAGTTTGCAGTCAATTATTGACTACTTTAGCTATCATGATTCATTACAGGTTGATGTGATTTGGTTTATATGTTGTCCATGTCTGATCTCTCTTATTTTAAAAATCACAACATTCACTTGGTTTCAATTTAAGGAATTAAAGGTTTACCTTCTTCGTTAAATGAATAATTTTGTACAAATCTTTACATATAGGTTTATCTAATTGTGATGATTTGTAAATCATAAGATTACTGTCAATTTTATGTCTTGTTTGTTCTGTTATTGATATTCAAAGAGCGTTGTCGCTTCTAGTTTACAAGAAGCTTGTAGAGAATCTGGTGCGGGTTTCCTCCCACCAAACCACTGAATCAACTATTGTACGCAGGACAAACATGAAACGTTACTTCAGGTCAGTTTGCTATTTGTTATTTGATAGTTGATTTATTAGTGTTATTTAAGTAGTTTAGATATAGATATATATATATATATATATAAATTTTAGATTCTTAGTTAGAATTATTGTTTTAGTTGCTTAGCTTAGACAGTTTTTATTTAATTTCTTTCTCATAAAATTATAAAAATAAAAAAGCAATAGATTCACTGTCTTAGGACAGTTTACAAATGATTTTTGCAGGTTTTCATTTAAATCTGTAATCTGTAAATATTGTATATTTGTAATTGGATCTAACTATGTTAATAATTGAACATTTAATTTTATAGAATTATAGTTGTATGATTTAGGTAATAGATTGTATATTTGTAGTTTAGATTTGTTTATTAGTTTGTTTTAATTATTGTTTTCATTTAGATTAGTTCCTTAGTATAGTTTTCATTTGTTTTTCTAGGACTTAGATCAGCCAATGGAGCCGCTAAACCCGTCAGGGTGGGTCATCCCAAATGACTTGGGTTATTTAGACAACCCCGGACCGGATCCACTCTTCCAGTTGGCGAGCGTTCATTTTCACCCGTCAACACATTCCTCATGGAGAGTAGATTGAGAGACAAAGCTCTAGGGTTCTGAGTTGTATGGGTGAGATCCATTGGGAGGATCACTGGAGATTAATGCCAACTTAGTGATAGATGCTCACAGGAGCCAGGTAAAATCTCGATGCAATTTATGCATCTTTCAAAGAACCTATTTGATATGGTTTTATTTCTTGGCACATTTTTGGCACATTCACTTTAGTAAATGAAGCTATCGCTACTTTAGGAGGACATGTTATAAATGGAAGGTGGAGAGCTCTTGTTGCTTGAGTAATTGCAGAACCTTCAATGCTTCTAACAAGCTTGAATACACAAAAACCTATTTTAGTCATAAATGTTCGAGTATCGAGGATCGTTGCTTGAGTAATTGTAGAACCTTCAATGCTTCTAACAAGATTGAATACAAAATAACCTATTCTAGTCGTATATGTTCGAGTATCGAGGATTGTGAGCTTGAAATGAGAGTATCAAGGACTGTGAGCTTGAACTGAGCTTGTAGGGGGAATGCATTTCTAGCGAAGTGAGGTGTACGTTCCCATTCCATTGGACTCACACAACCTCCAATCTAAGAAACAAAAGGAAGAAGATAAAAGGAGAAGGCACCATGGGTAAGAAAAGGAAAATTAGACAGCTCCAGAGGGAGCTGAAACATATGAGGAGAAAGAATCTGCAGGAAGAGTCATTGTATTTTGAATATCAGTATGATGTGTTTCTAGTTGCATATGAAGAACCCATGCTTGAGGATAATAATGAAGTTTTGGACTAGATCAATGAAGACCATGAATAAATCGATGAAAATTTTGATGAAGTATATAGAATACTGATGCCAAATTTGTCATTCTTCTCAGCTATAAATTATGAACCTTGGGCAACTGAAATGAAAAAATTACTATGGTTAGAAGATTTATTGCATTATGATCATGAAGGTTGTGTCAATTAATATGATAATATAAGAGGTGCAATAGCATTACAACTTATTATATCAGTAGTGGATGAAAACATTTTGTCTAATATTTTGCGTGAACTTGGTGAAATACCTAGCGAAAACATATTTTGGGATATTCTTGAAATGAATAAGTGGAGTGAGAATGTTGAGGTTCATAACGACATTGTTGTTGAAAATGATGATAGTGTTGAAATATTTGTAACTGAAATAGTGACTGAAAATGGTAGCATTGAAATTGCAATGATTAATGAAGAAAGTGTGTCTGACAGTAAAGTCACATGTCATAGTAATCAAATTCCCTATGAAATAGTATTTAGTGATGTGGTGAATTCAAATTAGATTGATGATGGAGATGAATGCGTAACTTTTGATGAAACCTTGAGTGAATCTTTGGTAAATTTAGTTAAATTTGATGAAAACTATTTATCTCATGAGGAGTGGTCAATTTTGCTACATGAGAAACATCTTATTGATGAGCTATTGTTTGGTGAGAAGAAAATCTCATTTGCATACACAAACCAAGTGAAAGACAATCTGATAGAGCCTGGTAAAGAGGTTGAAGACATGAAACATCAAGTTGTGATAGCAGTTGAAGCTGAAAACAAAGATTATTATGCAACATCAGAGGCAAGGAAGAAAGACGAAGAAAGGAAAGATCTCTTAGAAGAGAAAAATGAAAAGAATCAGTATGGTTCTTCCAATGATTTTTCATATGATTGTAACAATGTTTTTGAATATGCAGGTTTACAAGACAACATTTCATTTTCAATAGTGAATGATTATGAAGAAGACATGGAAGAAAATGAAGATATTGAAGAAGAAAATATTGAGTCAATTTTTATGGTGTCGAGCCGAGAAGAAATAAAGTATTATTATGAATTGATGTTGCAACAGTCCATTGAGAAAGACATTGATCATTGTATCTAGAAAGGGTAGCAACCCACTTATGAGAAGTTGGAATAATTTGCAATCATTAAAGACAAACACTTCCAAGAACCTGTAAAAGTGTTGAGGAAAAAGACCAATAGTTAGCCAAGTTCCAAAATGAAGAAGAACAAATCCAAGAGAACAATTAAGCATGACCGAGTCGATGAAACATATTTGGAGCATCAAGCCAAGGAAGAAGCTCCATCTCCATCACTATGTTATAACAAGGAAGGTCAAAATGAAATTGCTAGAGTCAAGTTGTAAGCCTGGCTGAGACTTAGACCATCAAACATGTTACTTAAAGGTGAGACTTAGAAATAATGAAGAAATGTTACTTAAAGGGGAGACATAGAAATAATGAAGAATTAGTTGCAGTGATTAGTTGAGTTTAGCTCCAACAGTTTCCAACTGTATGTCATCATATATATATTTGTATTTCCCATTGATTAATTTGAACAAATCTTGGCTTTGCTTCCCTGACCTCCAGGTGTTGTCTTGCCTGAGGAGACGGTTTCCATTCCCTATTTCTTAAGTCATACTACTATTGTTGAGACTAAATAAAAATCGACGATGAGTAAGTGATTTCTCAAGATCAAGTTAACTTACATCAAATTATGGAAGCGATATTTCTTGCTGCATGTTCTCCGCATGGATTTCATTGTACCTCTCAGTTGTTCCCTTAATACTTCATAGCACACAGGAAATTAATGTATTCACCATTAAACCATATTTAAATTAGCATTGTACCGAGATAATTGGTATCTTTTCATATAAAGAGTAAGTGATTTAATTGCAAGCTAAGAAGTTACGTAGTATTCAGTGTAAATATCAACGGAGTACTTCCATTAATCTCAAATTTAGTATAAATATCAACAAAATACTTCAATTGTCTCAAAGTTCTTGTTTAGTTAATCTAAATTCAGTATAAATATCAACAAAATACTTGCAATTATCTCAAACTTCTTATTTACTTCATCTAGATCTCCATTATGTATATATATTTTAACATATTTGTGTATGTAGAAAATACATAACTATTAGTGAATAATTATATCATAACTTTATTATTACAATATATGAAAAAGACATAATTATTCAAGCAATTAACTTTAAACAAGAGCTACAAATTATATGGAATTAATGGTTATAAGTTATTTAAATTACAATTTAAACTAAACTATTGCATAGAACTAAAGTTAAAAATTATAAGACAAATCTAAATTTAAATGAGTGATACATCTCAAATTTAATTTGTTTCTTTGAAGAAGAGTTAATCATTATATGGCATCAATGGCTAGAGTTAATCATTATATGTCATTAATGGCTATAAGTTTTTTCAGTTACAATCCAAAGAAAACGATTTCATAGAACTAAAGTTAAAAATTATATGACAAATCTAAATTTAAATGATTGATACCTCTCAAATTTAATTTTTTTCCTTGAAGAAGAATTAAACATTATATGGCATGAAAGGTTATAATTTTTTTCACCTATAATCCAATTTAAACGATTTCATAGAACCAAAGTTAAAAATTATATGAAACGTCGAAACACCGAATTAAACATCATATCTTAAAAACTCTTCTTGATGATAGACCACATTGGTTTGGTCCAAAACCTCGAATTAAAAAATAGATGTGATGAATCTGAAAGAAACAACTTATCATAACACTGGTCACAAAAGTCTTAGAACAAAAATATATGAAAATTCTCAATGTAAATGGGTGATACATCTCAAATTTAACTTGAAAACACTTAAATCATACATTTTATAAATAAATCAACAACATTAAGATGATATGAAAAAACATATTATACATGAGTGGATATACGTATCAAATATACATGTCAAATATACATCTCATCAAAACCAGTAAACATGTCATTTATACATCTCAAGTCAAATATACAACAATTAATATACATGTCAAGTACCACTTCTAGCTAAGTCCCCCACCAGAGACAAATACATCAATGGAGACTTTGCTACTAGAGGTAGAGGGTATATTAGAATCCATGCTAGATAACCATGACAAAGTTCAGTGGATCATGGTAGATTCAGGTACTGCACCTATAGGAACTTCAACAGATGTCTGGAAAAAGTTGGATAGGAAGGCAAAGAGCAAAGTCCAACTATGTCTCTCAGATTCAATATTTCTAAATGTTTCAAAGGAGGATACAACCAAAGATTTATGGGATAATTTGGGGAAGTTGTATTAGTCTAAGTCCCTAGTAAATAAAATTTTCCTGAGAAAGAAGTTGTATAACCTGAGGATGAGAGATGGAGACTCGGTGGAAAAGTATTTGAATGCCTTCAATACTGTGGTAAGTCAGTTAGCATATGTTGAGATTAAAATTTATGATGAATATGAGTGTATCAGTTTACTGTGCTCTTTACCAAACACGTGGTATATTGTAGTTGTGGCCATAGGTAGTAATACAACTGCCTTGAAGTTTGATGAAGTGGTCCCATCCTTGTTGTCAAAGGAGATGAGATGAAAGAACATGGAAGGAAAAAGAACATATGCATTATTTGCAAGAGGACGCTTCCATGAAATAAATAGATCTAATTCCTCAAGTGGGGGACCTAAGTCTAAAAGTAGATCTAAATCTCCCGAAAATTTTGTAAAGGTATGCTGGAGATGTGGAAGAAAAGGGCACTACAAGAAGCAGTGTAGATTCAAAATTGAGAAAAAGAAGGGATCTTAAGAAGATCCTTCTACAGATGAAAAGAACTATAAGGAAGAAGGAGGGGATGTGTACTTGCCTTCTTCAAGAACACATGTATATCATGAGGCATGGTTGGTTGACTCAGGTGCATCCTTTCATATTGTTTATTAAGGTTGGTTGTCATTGATGTCAACCCTTGAAGAAATCCTCGTAGCACAAAGGTTTAGGTAATGGAACGAATAGTGTTTGATGTAAATATGACTCATTATTGTTTTTTCATGGTTGATAAGAAGTAAATATGAATGAACTCCAAAGTGGTCCCCTTATGGTGAAAGCCCTCATGGGAAGACGCTTTGTGGAGTAAGAGAACCCATGCTTAATTATGGAATAATGAGATGAAGGAAAGTGAATTTGTTAGGGAAAATATCCTAGATGGATAGTTATTTTCATGTCAGTTCCGGTGGTATGTGGAATGTCACATAATTCCTCACGGTTAGAGAGTTATGGCCATGAGAAGTTGAAGACCCCAAGTTTGGGTAATGGACCCAAGTTTGTTTGATGGGTAACGGTATGAGTTATGATATATTTTCAAATAATACTATTTTATATGGATAGTACATGTCATGCCATTTTTAGTGGTATGTATAACTTCACATAACTCCTCACGGTTTGAGAGTTATGGCCTTACGAAGTTGGAGGACCCTCATATGTCATCTAGAAGCCCCAAAAGGTCAAAGTAATCAAAGTGGTTTAAGAGATTTTAAAAGGTAAATAATAAAGTGAAGTGATGAGTGTATTATAATTCAAANTGAATACAAAATAAATTATTTCAATAATAATTTTAATGGAGAAATTAGAAGTGGACCCAACCCTAAAATAAGGAAAGTGGGGCCAAGTGACCTAGAAGATGTTTTTAAGGAAGCTACTTGGAGAGTATAAATAAGAGGCAAGGCTCTCTCATTTGAATCAAACTTGAGCATATTGAATTTCTATAGGTGTCTGAGGTTTACAAATGATATCTAAGCTGAAATTCTGAGGAAAGTGAAGAAAATAAGGCCGAAATGCAAGGAAGGATAAATTCTTTTGATGGTGTTTTTTAAGGTATGTTATTTTCAGGTCATCTGACCATTTTCGCTATAAATTTTTTTATATAACGATTCAGATC